>VZSF01010416.1:1219036-1274787 GCA_013398295.1 Chionis minor
GGCTCCCCCGGAGCGGCCTCACGCCTCCGCTGCCGAGGGTGTCGGGGCGGGCGGCGAGGCGGGGCGGGCGGGCGCCTCCGTCCCAGAGGCTTTCGAGGGTCCGGCCGGGCAGTGGGTCTGCTCGCTCTCACCAGGCACCTGTGGTGGAGGGGCCGCTGTCGCCCCTTGGCCTCGGCCATGGCGTCGCGCTGGGCCTGGTGGCATCTTGGCAGAGGCGCTTCGCGTTGCTCAAACACGTCCCCAGGAAGCTCTTTTTGCGAGTTAAAAACTCCTTACGCCCTTTCAGGGAAAGAAACTTTCTCCCGCTCCTGTGGATGTGGTGCCCAGGCCGGTGTGTAGCCAGCCCGGGGCAGCTCCAGCCAGCATGGAGGGAAGGGACCCCTGTGGTGCTGCGGCCATGTGAGGAGAGGAGACCAGGTCCTTCATGGCCAAACAACACAACGCACAACCCCACACGCATCTGCCAGATATCCGCAGAATCCGAGCATCCGTTTTTACCTCAGGGTCTTCATAGAATCACTGGGGTTGGAAGGGACCTCAAGATCATCTAGTCTAACCCCACCCTGTCAGAGCAGGGTCACCCAGAGCAGGTGGCACAGGATGGCATCTAGGTGGGTCTGGAATGTGTCCAGAGTCGGAGACTCCGCCACCTCTCTGGGCAGCCTGTGCCCACGCTCTGTTACCCTCAAAGAAGTTCCTCAATAATTTGGTGGCCTGTACAGGCCCAACATCAGGGTAATGGGAGAAACACCTGCAGTCAGTCTCCCCATGGAGCGGTGATTGCAAGCTCAAAGCTTGCCTGCCCTCCCCCAAAACAGCACTGAGAGTTGCGAAATTCTGTGCAGGTGTCTTAAAAACAAGGGCTAGAGGCCATGCCATTTTTAGCACAAATTCCCAAGCTTCTGGAGACGCGTACGTACTGAGTATGGATGCTTTGCGCTTCCTGTAAGGAAAAAAAACAACGTGGCAATGTTGCTTATGGTTCACAACCAACTCTCACCCAAGTTTCTAGTGCTGATGTCTGGTTTTAGCCAATCAGTCTTAGGAGCAGAACAATACAGAGAGAACTATTTAAACGCAAAAAAAAAAACAAAACCCCAAAACCAAAACAAAACAAAACCTGCAGAATGAGTAATAAACAGCAAGAGAGGGGCATCACTGGTTTTCTGTTTGCAAAGAGCCAACACAAAATGAAACCAAAATACCTTATATTTTCTGGTTTGTGTATTCCTAATCGTTTGCAGTGCTGTCTGTACCCATTACATTTTTAACAGCACAACTTGTTTTTCCTAGTTATCTTTTACAGACTTCTTAGTACATGGGAACAGACCACAATGTAGAAAACCTGAAGTAAAGTTTTGACTGAGCACGGGCACAGGGTGCCCAGAGATCTTATGGAGTTTCCGTCTTTGGAGTTAACTCAAAAGCCATGTGGATGTGGTCCTGGGCAGCCTGCTCCCAGTGGCCCTGCTTGAGCAGGGGGCCGGACAAGTGGCCTCCCAAGGGTCCCTTCCGACCTCAGCCATTCTCTGAACGTATCAGAAAGTTCTGCCTGTCTCTTAAGCAACACATGAAAACATAAGGAATGCATACAGGTATAGTTAAGCCTATATAAATATTTCAGTAACAAGCTGTAAACTTGCCATAAAATAATGGCAGTTTTATTATTTTAGCAATTACAGTGTTTTGCAAATACTTCAGTTTAAGATTGGGGATTTAAATGGCAGTACTTTATGTTAACAATAAAGTATTGCCAGACTGGTATGTAATTACAGGCAAATATAAGTCTGCTACAAAGTATGGATGACAAATGTATTCTAGTAGCTAGGCTGCAAGGGAAATGAAATTCCAGCAAAGATTGTGTTGCTGATCAAACAGTAACAGCTGCGGTAGCGCTCCTATCCCCTCTACCTCATGTTACAATGGAGATAGAAGGAGCTGCAGAAAGACAACAGGACAGACTGATATCTGGAATTATTCCATGGACACTTAAAATTATGTGAAGAACAATTTTGTCCCTCTGAGTTCGCTGGCTAGCAAGGGACTCGGTACACTGACTCTTACCAGGGTTGTATTTCCTCTGCAGCTGAATTCTATTAGCAACATCTAAGCCTGATGTCGAGGGAAAGGAACGCAGAAAAATGGAGAAACTGGAAATAACAGGAGAAACGAAGAGAAGCTAAGGACTCAAAAATTAGGTTGGCCTGGAAGGGGGAAGATCTCTTTGGGTACCAAGGAGGCCTGGGTAATTTGCCCTAATGAAAGAAATCTGAAGGACTTCATGGGAAGGCAACTAGCGTCATAGTGTGGGGGGGTTTGTGTGGATTTTCTTTTTTTGGAAAAGGAACACTAAACTGGTATTTGCAACATTTTACATTTGAAGGTTCAATTACAACAAAGGCTGTAAATATCTTTGTATCGGCAGCAAAAAAAGGTCTCAAATCCTTTAGAAAAGCTGTTTCGCAGTTCTCCACTGAAGGACGTTTTTGGGAACAGATTAAGGGTTGGGATGATAAATGCGTGTTTACACTTGGTCCCTAGCATGCACATTGAGCCAGAAGGCATTATAATGCTAAAGAATTAATAATGATCCCATACGTTTCTCTTTTGCCTACAAGGAACAGTGTTAATTCCTGGTTTTAAAATCTATAAATAATCTGCACTGGTTAGCTGTGAGGCTGAGGAAAAGATCCATTTAAGCACAGAATGAAACAGGCGTGTTGTCACTCCTTTTCTTTTGGACCTTTCCAATTTCTGCTCATGGTTAGCCAGCTGTTTTAACACTGAGGTTAGCTTGAGGTTTAAAGATGTAGAGCTATTTTAAAGGTGTAGATTTTAAAACTCACTGTTAAGGGAATTATTGGATCCCCACCAGATTTAAATCCTCTGGCAAGTCCAGCCTTTTAGAAACACCACAACCCTGCTAAGAAGTAGATTGTCATATTTTCAAAATACAAATGAAGCCTCAGCTTAAAAAGGAAAAATGTCACTCCAAGAGTCAGGAAACCACAAAGCACAGTCCTAGCCCCTGTGGGACTCCCAAGTGGCTGTTTCCTGGAACACTAATTATATTTTGCTGCTGTTATTTTTCTTGAAAAGTAAGAAAAAAGTGCTAAAGCAAAAGCTGATGCCTGCTGTTTTGATGTGCACTCCGTGTTTTCACTTATAGATACAAAATGAAAAGCTAATAGTACCAATAACAGTTATGCAGGCACTAAATCTCTTTCACAGCAAAACATTAAAATTAGGCTCATCAGTCACATTACTTCCCTGTTTAATACCAAACCGTCAAGAGACACCATATTGATTCTGAGTCTACTGATGAAGAAATTCCCATTTTCTTTTACCGCTCAAGTGGAGGGGCTTCACTACTACCTGACTACTCAGCAATAACAGTACACTGGCCTACTGCTAGGAATCCCTGCACGTGCAATATGAGCTTTAGAAAACTTTGTTGTTTTCTTGTGAATTTATTTATGCTCCAAGTAGTGCATTTCTTGCACAATTGTTTTCAAGCTCAAATACACCCTGAAGGAAAGATATACTCACAATTTTTTAGGTATTTAGTATTCTAGTAGATACATTAGCTATTCTAGTAGTAGTAGGTATTTAGGTATTATTTTATTTATGGCATTTAAAGTCATAAAGCTTAAAGACTAAAATAACAATGCACAAGAACTGAAGACTGTTCAAAGGTCTCTGTGTGTACACGAGTACAATCTACTCTCAATGTGGTTAATTTTTTACCAAGAATACGATCAATAGGGTGGACAGAAGATACCCTCTGTTCCATAGTATGTTTTTTTTGGTCTTATCATAAAGTGCAAGATAAAGTCATTTCCAGGTACAAATTAATCTTCCTCTGAACAAAGTCATATACAGTTTCTAGGTGTTTTGAGACAGAGAGGGTGGCTGAAAGGGAGGAATCTACTAGCTGGACAAACAGAGCAGATGGTTGCTCCCCTTTAGATTTTTAAATAATTTTTAACTGTCAAGACACTGTTGCCACGCTCTGCTTTCAGTGCCACAATGATTACATGTAAAATTCCGACAAAAAGAAAAAGGTCCAATTCCTGTATGATCCTGGAAGATGGATGAGAAAATATTTGTGTCCGCATATAATTTCCCAAGCACTCCAATACCAAGAGAATAGCATAGGAACCTAGATTACATAGATAAATTCTTAAGTTTTAATCTTTTGAAATCTATGGCCTTAAACCATCCTCAGAAGTGGAAGAGCATCACCGCAAAGCTATTTAGTCCCAATTCCTGAGAGTGATCTAACCTTTCTTGGGGCTGAGGATAATACTCAATCATCTTTTACATTAAACTCTCATGTCCTAACAGAATATTCTTTCAAAGAAATGAAACCTAAGGAACATTTTATGGGTCCGTTCGCATAGGAGACACTTATTTCCCAGCTGGTGTATTTTGTAGCATGAAAAGGTAATGATTAAGCCAAAGTGACCACTGGAGAAAGCACTTTCCTCGCTGTTAATGACTGGCTGGAGAAACCAAGGGCCAAAGAAAAAGCCAGACAGTCATTAACTGCTGAAAATTCCTGACCTAAAGGTCATTATTACTATTACAAAACTAGAAAATGACAAAGTAATTATTTTCTTTGGGTTTTTATGTGTATTGAAAAGATGAAATTCCAGTGTCTGTTGCTGTGGATACTGGTGTGTAAGGTGTTCTTTCCCATTCTGGCAGACTATGCAATGGATAGATCTGGGACTGGCAACCCTTCAAGAATGTGTGCCAGACTGTATTTTCCTTTTCCAAATTACAGGTTAAACGTGCCCACAGAAAGTCAACAGGAATCAGGAGACGCTGCCAGTTGGTGCTGTCTTGCCTTGGTGTGAGGCAGTAATTCTCCCCGCTCTCACCCAGTCCTTTGCTCAGTGGGAGCCAGAAGCTGGGTTATCTGTGAGCTGCAAATGACTCTCAAATCGTCGTGACTTTCAGCTCCCACCCTGCTGTATACCATTCAAGATCTTGCTAAATAACATCTCCTGTACTCAGGCAGTATGCTGTTTTCCATGCTACAAACGTCTTGCCTGAGAGGAGAGTAAGAAAGACATTTTCTTTGAGCTGGCTCGTGCACGGACTCACCTTTAACACGTGTCCTTTTGGTACCACTGCCAGCGTCTTCAAGAAGTGCTCTGAAGACAGTATTGCTGTTGCAGCCCAAATGATCTTTATTGCTACTGCCATCCATTGATGGCTTCAGCCTACCTGTTTTCACTCTATCTGGAAATTTTACTTGAGATTTTTCCTTTCTTTTTTAAAATGAGACTTTTCCCTGGCTTTTGACAGACATTTTACTAATACGACTCTAAAAGTAGCTTTTCATACATAGATTTTGCACCACTGCAGGATTTTGATTCCTTCTATACCTTAGATGACAAAGTGACTTGCATTTGGCAAGGACTATAGTCTTTTTGTAACCTTTGGACTTCAGTATAAAATTTCATTACTAGACACTGCTCATGATTATGTTATGCTTTAGACAGAGCTTCTGAGTAAGACGGTATTAATGACCCTTTTTCCTAGTATTTCCATTTTGGTTTTTCATTCTCACGTCTGTACAGCACAGCTCTGTCTTGAACTGGCATTTATATCTCGTACTGACAAGGAAAAAGATCCTGCAGCCCTTTTCTGTATAGACCTATTCTGCTTGACAGGTTCACACAAGTAGTATGGGATACGCACCGAAGAAAAGGAGGTCAACTACTGACTGCATTTTTTCCTGAATGGTACCTCCACATACTCAGTCTGATTTTAGTGGGAGAATGGACAGGCTTTAGAGATGGTTCTTGCTGTTCTGGAATGTTCTTGACAATCATCATCAGGAGGAATGGGATTGCGTGAGGGCCGAGTCAAAACTGCTTAAAGAGGTATGTTTTCACGCCCCAGTGCGTTTTAATTCATACCCGTGTCGTACTCCTAATCCCTTTCAGGGCTGGCTGTATTTCAGTATAAAGTGAGTTTTTAGAAAACATTCCCAGGAATTCATGCTCACATCTCACCACTTCAGAAGAGAAGGTAGAGTTTTATACTTCTAATGAAAGTCACTATCAGAGATGGACCAGCAGCTCTTCTGAAGAACATCAACTCATGTGAGCGCATAAAATCCTGTTGTGGAAGGTGAATGGGAGATAACAGCAGGAATAATCCTCGGAATATTTCAGAAAAGTGCCTTCCTAAGCTGTGTCATGTTAATAATCATATTTAAATTAAATGAATGTAATTCTTCACAGTTGGCAAGCTGAACGCTGAGACTGCTGGAAACTGAAAATGCAAGTGCTCACTGATATAAAAACCTTCACTAAATTCAGTCGACCTTTCCACCCCTTCTAAAACGAGACATCTTGAACATTTCTGACTTACAAATGAAGTTGCACCTGGTCTGCGCTAGTAGGTGAATTAAAAAAAAACCAAACCACCACACAAGCAAATATTAACTGGAAGGAGTTGCCATCACCCAGCTCCCAAAAATTCATAGCATGGGATAAATATTATAGACCCCAACAGGAATTTTTCTAAATTCTTCTCATTCTTCAAGGAAGCGTAACTCCATTTATCTCACACTGCATAGAAAATCGGCATTCATCTTTGCCCTACTTATATGGAAGGTGTTCCCTCAAAATAGAAAATGGCATAGGAAACTGATAACCCAAGAGGTGTTTGAAAGCTCAAGGGGCTTCGTGCTTTCCTAGTATTTTCCACAAAAGCCTGAGCAACTTCTATTGTGCAATAATATTTAACATTCAGGGGAATCAGGATCTTTTTTAAAGTGTGATCAGAAAGGATGGCCCTTCATAGGCTGTCACAGTATTCCTCATAACAAAGAACGCTTTGTTTCATAAAGAAATATCTTGTACTAGAATACCCTAGGGAAACTACAGTTTTGCTTTTTTTAAACAAAGACGGGCATTTTCGAGTTCGAGGTTCCCTTTAAGTACTCTTCCAACATGAATATGTTTAAGGATTCTCTATCAAGTGCATGCATGAAATGTCATCCAGCCGTTAGTATATTTCTATGCAAATACAGCTGTGAAAGCTAATAACTGAAATCTGCATTTTTTCCACATTTCCAGCATATTATACAACTTCTCGTCTTTCCTGGTTTGTAACTCACATTAGCCTGCCGTATCAATAAAACAAAGCTCAGGTTATATTGCCTCCTACTTAAATTCTCTACAAACATCAAAGCTGGACATTTGAATAAGCAATTTAATGTATACATTTTTATTCAGTTCAGTATACTGATATTCTCCTGGTAGGAATAAGAATTCTGCAAGATGACTGCAGAGAAACACACCATTCAGAATAAGAATTGCAATATTCTTGCAACGCTTTTCAGTGAGGATGGTGTGATATTAAGATTAGATCCTGCATATAATCAAATTTTGATGCTTGTACACACAGTCTGGTATTTCTTTTCCTTTATCAGGTTTGTATGCAAAAACACAGCAATCCAATATTTTGAACGTACACCGTCTGCAGATACTACACAGTCCAAACTGATGAAAAAATAATGTCAATGAAAATAAGAAACTGTCCAAGGCACTGCAGCATATAGACTTTGCTAAATTCATCATAACTAGCTTTACTATTCTGAGGACAGAAAATATTGCAAAACCAGTCTTTCCAGAACAGCTGGAATAAACAGGACTTGTGTCCATCCCTAAATTCAATCTTGGTGTATAGATTGACTCTTTGGGAGCTGTAAATATTTCCATATTTTTTCAGATTCTCTGGTATGATACACGCAGAATTTCTTCTGGATGGCCCATATTTTCCAAATTCACTCCCTTTTTATTTACCAGTAGATATAAGAGGTAATAAAGATAAAATCCATGAGGAGACAATAGGGGTTATATTACAAGGAAAAGATGGCACTACTGAGAATATATCACAGTATTTAGTGAACACAAATAAGCATACCGAGAGTTTTTATCCAAAAACACAAGGGAAAAGATCACAGAGCAGAGGTCTGTATTTTGTTCAAGGGGCAAAGCAGAAGCATCACAGTGCAGTAGCTCAAGATACAGCTTTAAATAGTTAACTAGTTGGGAAGCTAATAATGGTTTAGATAAATTTTCACCTATGAAAAGTGATGAATTGATACATTTCCTAACAAGTAAGGACAGTTCAGTAGACACCGTTATCTGCCTTGCCTCTGACCTGGAGGGACTATCTCTACAATGAAAGGCATAGTCAATCTCCAAGGGAGCGCAAGTCTTTAATCCCATAGTGCGATTACCAAAAAGTACACCAATTATAATTTAACAAAAAGAGAAGAAAGCAATTTCATTACACTGAAGCTTCTCTATATATCTTCACGATCAGCTACTGCCCACAGAGGCATTTCACTGCTTTTACACACCATGTGTGACACGAACATTTTGATTCTCTGCGGTCTCTCCAAAACTCGCTGAAAACACTCCTGACCACTATCACAGTATTTTTTTAGAAAAAAAAAAATCTATTAATCAAAAAGAACAAGGACGGTGACCACTCCTGCTCACATCTCACATTTTGAAATGGACTCAAAGAGAGGTTGGACCTAGAAAGAACTCTAGTGGACCTCAAATACCTACACGCTGCTGTACAATCCAAGAAATCCCACAGAGCTATTGCATGCTCTGCAGTGCTGTCTCAGAACAAGATCTCAAATACCATCTGCGCTCAGTGTGGAAGCTGCCAAAATCCCATCCGCGGAAACTGTGGAGCGCAGAGCACTGTAACTCCCATCTTCCTCTGGAGCAAAGACCAAAAGAGAATATCTCCATGTTCTTAGTTTAATAGCCTGAGATTCTCACCTGAAGGTATGCAGATGTAAGCCCCCTTTCAAAACACAGGCTGATATTTCTTCAAAATCCACTCGCAAGATCAGGAGGACACCACAGCGAGGTCTCCCATCTTTAATCGATCAATTCCTTGCTGTGGCCCTTGCCTAGCGAGACGCCTGGCTTTGGTTCCCCTATCTGCCTGATGGGGTTCAGACCCCTACTCCGTGTCTCCAGTTGTAAAAATCCTTTTCTTCATCTAGACACGGATTTCCCCCAGTCAAAACCGCCCGGAAAGGAATGTATGTGTCTCCCAGTCTCCATGTATTATACTCCAGTTGACTTCTTACTGATCACTTGTAGGTGACCAGGCCACTGCAGGGTAACATATTTCTTCCACTGAGAGCAAACTCATGTTTACTAATTTAAGGCACATACATGGGCAGTTACTGTAAATCAGCTGATTTGCAGGAAACTTGTTATGCCTCAGTAACTTATTTAGGGGTCTGTATTCCAGAGAGAAAAGTGTTGCTGAAGTGTAAAGTAAGAAATGTAAGTAACAATTCGACTTACTCTTAAATGCCTCAGATGTCTCCAAGGTTATGTTTCCTCTGACAAAATATTTTTGGTGAGCGTACTTGGCGCTCTTTTTTTTTTTTTTACACCTCATGATTTTAGGACAATTGGAAGTGAAAAAAAAAATGCTTACATATGGATGCCCCATTTTAAACAGTTTTCCAGTTTTTTAAATGTGATCCTTGCTGAAATAGCAATATCAATATGAAATCCATGCCTAGGAAGGCTAAGAAGAATATTAGAATTTCCTCTGTCTTAAATTAAAATTCCTCTAAAATGGCAGCTATGTCTTTGGGATGCTATTTAATGAACATCAGTGGAAGACTGTCAGTAATCAGTATTGCTGAGTGGTTTATTTACTTGGAAAGTAATGTGGGTTTCGGTATGTAACTTTAATCTTTTAAGTTTAGAAGTTTTGATTTTGATATAATTTACTGAGTTATGTCTAGGCAATTAAAATATATTCTGTAGTTTAACCTTTGGATGATGTATAAATACACATAGACATTCCTACAAGGCAATTTGTCTGCCAATCTGGAAAATGCTAATGTTATAGTCAATAAGTCAATAGTCTGCAATGTTAAATTATGAAATCAGGAAGAAGTCTAGTTCCCATTCAGCCTGGATATAAAGATCATAAGAATTTCCAGTTTTCTGTGTGGGACAGTAAATTTCAAAGATGACTGTATTCTGCCCCAATAATCACGATCTGCACAGCATGTTCAGGTATTGTTGGAGAGATTAAAAACACAAAAACAGAGCAGAACAGCTCAGCATCAGATAATCACAAGCAATTCTATGTCAGCAACAGACAGCTGGAGACATATGCCAGCAATATTGCAAAAGTGGTGAAATGGAGATTTCGTGACAGCAAGGACGTGGGATTCATACATTAAGCTAAAACTCAACCAAAAACATTGAAATTGTTGTTCAAAAGTAACAGCTCTCTGTCACAGTGTTCAGAAAATCTACCATTTGGCATAAAAATATTTAAAGCAAAAATTAAGCACAAGGAAGTATTTTTTTCTCTCTTTAATGTTTTGCACATTGAACGTCTGTATGCTTTCAGTGTTGTCGATTATCCGGGACAAAGAGATCAGAATAATTTTTCCAGATCAGCTGGAAGAGCTGTCCAGTTATGTACCAAACTCATGTTTCGTGAAAATTTTGTGTGAAAAAGCAGTTTGATGGAATTTCATCTACAAATATTTGTTTAAAGATTTTTGCTTCAAAACGCAGTTTAAAAGAAAATGAACACCACTGTTTCATTTCAATTGACATAGCCTGAGTCACTCTGTTATTCCCTTCCCCTTGAGTTTCAAGTATCCATCAACTATTATACTTCTCCGATATTCATTCCCATCTATCCCTGCTTTTCTCTTTCACTTTTTAAATTTCAACATCTACTGCTAAAAAGTCAGTCAATCCAAAAAAAGAGGCTGAAGAAATCCTTTTGTATTTATTGTTGTGAATCAGAAAAGAGAACAGGGAAAAATACTTAGAATTACACAATTCTATTTTTGAAGCGAAAAATAATCTGCCTTTCCAGTGCTTTCTCTCCAAGCCTCCCTTATAGTCACCCTCAAAACCTTTACTTCCTTTTTTTCTAGTTGGCCATGTAAAATCGGGATAAAAAACTTCAAGGATTTGAACCTGAAAACCACCAAGTTCCCTGCTTTCACAAACAAACATCTCTCAGGAAACCCTTTGTATGTTGGATTTGCTATAAAAATGGAAAATAGCTTGGAAATATTCACGAGGCTTCTGATGCGTTCACATCCCCTGCATACGAACAACAGTTTCAAAGCCATGTTTTGTAGAGGCGGTTTGGCCTGAACATTTTGTGATTTTATTGCTGAGGCTCTGCCTTTGCATCTCAAGCGTTTTGTCCTGGGATCTTTCCATGATAAGATTCCCAAAGCTACGACTCTCGGGGAAGGTAATGGAGACAAGTGACTTGTGAAGAAACTAAGGCCCAGGCCCTGAGGTCTTTGTATTTTAGGACTAGGAGCTTGATGCAGATTGAAGAACAATGTAATGCTTGAGGCGCCGAGGAAAGATTTTGAAAAACCAATGCAATAAGAGGCGTCAGCAGGGAATGGCAGATTGATCGCGACAACAAATGCCAAAAAGTTCTGAAAAGAGCAAAAATGTAGTGCTGAGTAAAAGAAATGAAGAAGAAAAGAGAGAAAGGATACTAAGAGCTCGCAGGCCTCTGGCAACTTGCCTGCATATCGACGTGTGTCTGGGGCAATTAATCAAGCAATTTTCATAACTATTTTTTACATTGATGTGTAAACTTTGATGGTGCTATTCAGGCTAGTTCAGTAGGTGGGGTTGACAGGGTCTACCCTAAACTTCAACATAGTAAAACTTACGCAGCATGTTGAAGCTCATCTTTTGGGTCAAAGGAGGGCCAGCACCTCCCATCAATTTAGGAAGAACCATTTTCTCCTGAACTGATATTGGTTCCTCCCCACATAGCGTAGACCGGGCACTTAGTACTGGGTGTGCCTGGAGCAAGTAACGATGAACTTGAACCTACACATTCTCCTTCCCCTTGAAATTAGCACCTCAGTTAATATGGTAGCTTTTTTCAACAGACCAGCACACAAACTCTAATTTTGGGATGTAGTGAACCACAAAGCTATCTGAACGGAGGTGCTAAGCCAGCCCTGAGAGGCTCACAGTGATACAGAGATGATATTCCAGCAGCACAGAGTCCATGCAGTGCCTGTCTGCTATCACAGAGGCATGCGGCCGAGGCAATCCTACATCTGACAATGAAAGTCTGTTTTAACTTGTCTTTGGGGTCGCTGCAATGCAAAATACATTACAGCGGCCTCCAGGCTTCTCTCATCTCCAGCTGGAAGCCAGCCCATCTGATCAGCGCTACTGGAGAAACACTGAAGCCACCTTGCAGCCTCACCTTGCCCAGGCCAGAATGCTGACTGCTGCAAAAAACATGAATCGGGAGTAAAACAGAGGGTTGAATACATTAATCAAAATGATCACCGTTGCAAGATCTGCTAAGAACAAAGAAAACAAATCCAAGGAAAGTTAACACTAGAAACCATTTGCAAGGCTCCATGAGTCAGCTAATGAAATAACTGTCAATTGTAGACACGAACCTTTTGTGCTTTCACACAATTTAAATATAAAGTAATTTGCATTCAAGAATCGAAGTCTCCCTGAAAAAAGATTAACAATAGGATTCACTTTCTTTCCACAACCTTTTTTCTCCCTCCCTTCCCCCAGGGGTGGCTCTGATAAGGTCACCTTATTAATGCAGATCTCTGTTTTTCAGAAAGCAGCCAGGAGTTTAACTGTTTCACTGTGAAATGATCTATGAGATGAGAACAGTCCATTTTTTATCCTTGATTGATCATTTCGGCATGTATAACAGCAAATCCTCAGGGATACCGCTCAAATCCCTGCTTCAGAATGACCTAGAGACTCAACGCTAAAAAGTGTTGCACTCCACTACACAATCCTTCATCGTTTTTTCTTAACTTAGCATTTTCCACAGAACATAATAAAGTTGCCTTGCATCATTACAGTTCTCTGTATAAAAAACATCTTATAAATAAGCAAAAAGTTTTAACAGCTGAGAGTTGGGTGCTATTACAGCCGGCAGAGGAACCAAGGCATCAAGCGGTTAATACCTTTTCTCAGACACAAAGGTAGGAGCAGGTCTGTGATCTCAATTCAGGTGTCACGGCTTCTCATTTCCTTCCCTGGCCACAGACACCTGTTTCCCTGCTCTTAATAGCCTCTGATGGGAACTGCCTAGTGCCAAAATCAGAGGATCCTATATGTGGCATTGAAAATAAAGCTAGCCTCTCTTTTTCCAGACACACACACACACACCCCCCGCCAACTTACTGTGTATAAACTTTATCTCAACTCCATTGTCGGGTTATTCTTTTCTATTCTATGCACTTTGAGCCAACTAATCTTCATTTTGCTTTTTTTTGGTGACTTTTTGCTGACGTGTACGGAGTTCTTAAATAAATCATTATGAATATAAATAGCAATGGCTGGGTTACAAAGAATCCTGGAACACTTGTGATAGTAAATTAGCAGGCAGGCAAACCTACAGCTGCCAGCAGCTGATGTAATATTTTATAGTATTGTTTTCTAGATTGCGTAAGGGAGAATTATTGTCCTTTGAGCTTCGTTGTCTGTTTCTTTCAATCTGTCAAACAGTTCAACAATTTGATGCTCACGCAAAGTTCACAGAGAAACACTTGGTGGAATTTACAGATGAAGGCTCTCTATGCTTATAAATCCCAAATTTCATATACACAGACCAGGGGGGGATACAAGTCTGAGACACAAGCAGCTGTTAGAATTTGGGAAAGAAACCTCGCGGACATCTTTCTGTTCTCAAGAGTATGTCTAAACAGATGGACATTATATCCATAGGAAGAGCTAGAACATCAAGAACCATGTGACACAACTTCCCCCATCTTTCTTCCTACTCTTTCTTCATAAATGCTGAAAAACAGACTGTTTTATCACGATAGTGCAATCTATAAATTCCTGTAATCAACTGATGGAGCGCTGTTAACTACAGAGACTTTGTATGGGCCACACACATCTTTACATCCCTTTATAAAATGCTGACACATTCCCTATCTAAAAGGGATTACGATCGTAGAGGATGATCCTGCAAATGCCTGCTATTGAATCTAGCATTTGCTGTCATGAGTAAGCCCACTGAAGCTACCAGCAACTCACATGGCTGGGACAAAACCCTCTGATTCACATACATGACTAACAAAGATATTCAGGCCACAACATTTTGTATCTGACTGCTTCTGCATGCTGAGATTAAGAGGGTTGATGCTTTCAGACTGCAGAAAACAGCCCAGGACAACAGGCTGGCTGTGAGATGACGCAGGCAGGAAGTGCAGGAACAGGTAGTGGTTCCCCTCAGAAATAAGCTTGAAGAAGGAAAAGAAAGTTTGGAAAGCTGTACCAGGAAGGCATCAGGTAGTTATGTTACGATGATGATGATGATGGTGGTGATGGTGATGAAGTTGAGATGAGTATACAGAGTAGAAGGGATACAGGAGATAATTGCAGACATGTACCAAAGACAAGGCTTGGATTACGTGGGATTTAGCAGGGACAGAAGGCTCAGCATTAACGTAGAAAAGATGGGGAAGCAATAAAAGGATTAAAAGAGTAAGAGGTTTAGTTGTGAGCAGCAGGGGAAGTGATTCTTAGCCCCTCCGTTGCACTTTGGTAGTAGCTGTTAGTCCCAAGCCAGGATACAGAAGGTAACATTCACAAAAAAGTCTCATAAAACTCCCTAGTGACAGAAAAGACAGTCTGCTAGACTAGTTTCTGATCTGTGTCCCTATTTCAGCAAGTGAGTATGCAGTGTAAGTCATGCAATGAAGCAACTTTACAAATACCATATTTAAATAGCTCATGTAGTGAACACCCTGAGATGAAATGCCCTTCAATTGAAAGGAATATGCTATTCCCTGCTACAACGTGTAACTGCCTTTCACTTGTCTCATTTTCAGACACTGATTTTAGTCTTTGGGAGTGATGAGTGACACGCGTTGTAGGTATTTTGCCTAAGGTTTGCTATTTCATTAATTGAATGTTACTTAACAAAATCTCATCGTTTCAGAAGGCACACTGTAATAAATTATTTGCAGGTTATCACTGATGGATACACAAAATCCACTGAAAGCATCAACTGTCATTCAGCAACAGCATGGCCTGAATATTTATTACCTTTTATTTACATTGTGTCTATTCTATTTCATGGACAGGTAAGAATTCTAAGACCCATTAAAAAATCATTTCAAATGATAAACATCCACAGTGTGAAAATCAATCTCTTTTCATCCCCACCCAAAACAAAGCAATTCTCTCTCCACCTATGCCCTTGTATTAGTAAAGACCTGAGCTTAGGGAGAGTTCTTGCTACAGTCTCTGAGTATTATCCGACTCATACTCTTCCACATGCAATAAAAATCCCCCTAAAAAAGTCACCAACATCATGCAACAATCCGGGGACAGAATAAAGCAAGAAAGCGAGATTATTGTAACAGCGATTAGGTTTAGTGTAGAGCATTGTAAGGTCAAATTTCTGGTTGCTAGTCCGGGTGACTATTTTTACAGCGCCGTGTAACTGAGAAAGGGGCTGCTGACTATTCTAAGGTTTGTGTTAAGGCTCTTGGTATGCCCACTGCCAATCAGTGCCTTCCCAGCAGCGCAACACCACACTGAGCTGCCTTTACCTTCATTTTCCAGAATAAATTACTGCCTGTTGAACACTAACAATATATTTTTAATAACATGCTATGTAAATAATAGCTACGTTATTCTGAAAACCTTGTATTTCCCAAAGGTTTTTGTTGTTGTTGGTCTGTGGTTTTGGTTTTTTTTTTTTAATGCTGTTAGTACCTTACTGAGAGATACAGGTCTTTGGGGTTACAGGGTCTACGCACAGCAACTTTTAGATGAAACACCAACCAGAAGTATGGCTGGCAAAGATGTAAAAACAAAGAGAGAAAAATATTTTTAAATTACTCCTGCAAAATAAAGCTTGAAGTTGCAAAGGTGTCTGTATTAAAAGAAGAAACATACCCTTCTGTTCAAAATTTTTTTTAAAGAATAAACGAACTGTAAAAGGAAGGGATCAAATGAGATCTTAAGTTGGTTCAAGATAGTTGCAACAATGCAAGCTGAAGGGTTTTTATTATTCACTTCTTTGCAGCCACATGAGCTCGCATAAACGTGGGGATGATGGGTACAAACCCAGGAATGGCCATACGTCGAAATACAACTAGGCAACAAAGGTGAAGGGCTCACAGCAAGCTTGCATCGTGGAATATAAAGCACTACTGCAGAGACAAAGGAGTTGGAATGGTTGCGGTTCTTGTAATAAAATTTGGTTCACATTTCGATCATTGGGTTGGGTTTTGGTTTTGTTTGTAATTTGCATGCTCTATCCTGAGTTGAGCCTGGATTTCATTGAAGTAAATAGACTAATTTTTTTAATGACCTTCACCTGCTGCTTATATACTGGTCTCTTAGGTCCATAAGGGATTTTGGGATACAGGGAAAAAATAAAACCAAACCAAATCAAGAGAACAAGCCTAAATGGATTAAAATAAATAAGCCTATGTAGGCTGTCTTCAATTATTGACAACTTTTTGAATTATTACTTTTGAATTTAAACTGACATGCCTCCATGTACTGCACTAAAGCGGTTTAAAGCTAATACAGTAATTTAAGGGCTCAACTCCCTCCTTAACATAGAACTATAGTGTTTTGATTCATTGAAACTTAGGCAATTAGTAATGATACATTTGCTGACAGGTCTTAAGCAGCAACAGTCACAAACACTGTACACGTGCTACTAGATTTATTTGTCAAAGTGCATGCTTTTTAAATCTGAGTAAAAATGGATTTTGTAAACTGATTGAGATTAATTAAAGGTATAACTCAGGGAAGAAAAAAAATGACTCACTGCACATTTATTTTCAGATCATTTTTCACTGGGCAGTTTGCAGGTCTAACGAGCAGAAGGTACTGACATAGCGTGCAAACATTTCTGCTTTCACATCAGGGAGAAAGGGATTTTTTTGCTCATTTTTCTTTACTTTGGCTGGCTGAAAGTTAGGTGTCCAGTCCATGAGGTTCCTGCCAAGGCACCAGGGAAAAATGTACATTTCTGGGGAGAAACCGATCCTACCTACTTTAGAGAAGAGTAAGTTGATTTCTGGAAGGTCTGAGAAATGTATGAAATTTCTCACAAGTCAGAAGGCAAATATAGAAGAGCTTAAAATACACATTTTTAAACTTCCATATTTGCTCACATATTTTTTAATGCTTGAGTCTATAAACACCAGAGAAGAAAAAAAGTGATGTAAATTATATTGACTTTAGCAAGGGGTCCCAGGCTGCAGTGTGCCAGTGCAAGCCTATGGGTTTAGCACCTTCCACAGAAGGTTTTTTTGTGTAACTGAAGTTTTTTATTGTAATTTAAAGCAAAACCAAACCCCAAACCCAACATTCTTGTATTTCAGATGACTCCGTTATTGTAAATGGATACCGCAGGAAGTGGCTGAAGCAACACCAGTTTACCCCACGCAGATCTGTCCTGCATCATAACTCCAGTACAGCATGGTGCAGCTGGTGAGCGTTGCGCAGCATCCAACCCTTGAACCCCTTACTCAAACCACTGCTTCTCCCCTGGAGAAGATGGAGAACAGCTCTCATACAGCAAACTGTCACACAGGTGGTCAAGACCCCTCAGCCCCTGAAGCAATGATGCCACAACAAGAGCAGCAACCTGTTTTTTTTTTTTTCTTGTGAGCAAGAGCGGCCATTCCTGCCCTTTCCTGGAAGCAGCATTTTCTGTGGAACAGACCAAGGAAGTTCAGGGAGGCAACTTAGAGGGGGTGAGAGGAGGGGACGTGGTCCCTAGGGTAGATGGTGATGGGAAGTGAGTACCAAACCAGCAAAAACATGACTGGTTCTCTTATTATCCAGTGTGAAACCCAGCAGAGATACTAGAGTTCAGCATGATACTGTGAAACATCAAAATTACCAGTTTTTTCCAGGACACAACTGTGTCTAAGGACAAAATATTATCAAAATATTGGGCAAAAACCTTAATGTTAGAATGGGCAGCTAGAAACAAAGTAAAAGGACTTCTTTTTAAATGTGATGTTATCCCCAAAGTTCCTTCAGGTATTTTTACTCAGTGTTTTAAAGAGCTTGTTAACAGACAGACTTCTCAAAGGCTGTACTATTGCCGTCCATGCCACCACCCCTGCTCAAAGAAGCAAGTCCTCAAAGGCAACACATTTGAACAACAGAAGTGAATGGAAAGTGAAAAGAAAGTTCAAGTCGGAGCTGCTGTTCACGCTCAGTTATTCTGGTACTGCTCTCCCAGGAACACTCTGCTCCCCGCCAGCATCTGCAGAAAGAGACTCTCACTACCTTCCAGCCAGGCCAAAAAGGATAATCTGTCTCAGTACCTGTGAAAATCACATAATCGTTTTCCATCAGGATTAATATCCAATGCCACGCTAGTCTGATACATACAGGATGAAGTCTGACACTTCTTGTTATAAAGATCACACGAGGAAACAATCTCTGCAGTCCCCAAACCAGAACCCACAATGGACAAATTTCCATTCCGCCCACTATATGCGTTAAAGGGGCAATCTTCATCATCATCATTTTTATTTATTCCAGTGAACAATTTTCACCTGGCGAGCTTAGAGCCTGCATCTGGGTAGGTTTGTTCCAGCTACAGCAATAGTTTAATCGGAGTAAACCTAACAGCAGCATCTCTCCTTCCCTATGCAGTTCGACTGCTGACTGTCCCCCTGCAGAGATACCTGTTGTGATTCCTGCAGGAGAAAAATGACCCATTTGCAGGTACACACAAACAAGCATTACAAAATAAACCAAACTAATGCCTGCAGTTCATCACAAGTTACAGAAACCTCATCACCTGCAGAAAATGTGTTATTACATATATAAGGCAGATCATAACTGAAAGTTGGAGGCTCAGTCGTCATAAATTCAGGCACAACCAGCAAGGAAATGTATTTTTTCTCATTCATTTTTAGCCCACAGTATGTGAACAGTAGTTTGAAGAGCTGGTGAAGCAAGTGGGCTTGGAACAACTACAGCACATTCAAATGACATAAGGATGGGATCAGATCTTGTTATGTATTCATCTTATTCTACCTTGTTAAAATCTAATCCAACTTGCACCATCTTCAAGACCTGGAGCAGGCCCAGAAGAGCATATCAAGCTTTCCTAGATGGCACAGAGCAGGCAGGTCCTGCCATTTGGGATTATTAAAAGATCCCATTTTACATCCTAACCCTGCAGGCAGAAACAAGTCTGCAAGTCACCTTACATGAAGAAGTGGAGGAAGGTGTTGCATCATTAAAAGGTAGGCTAGTATTTCTAAGTGTAGGGACACACATTGACTAATTGAATCAGTATCGTCTTATCTTGAGAAACCAAGCTGCTGTTACTCTAGGTTAAATTGCAAATGTTCACCATCTTTGAAACAGTAATACAAATTTGAAGATGGGGACTAACCTTTCTGTAGGCTTTAACTGCTCTCTCTGCACTCCAGGCTTGCAAACAGCTGGTATTACTCTGATTGCTCAGATTGCTGAACCCAGAATATCTATCCATACTGGTATTTTGCCATTGTTTGTCATCTTCAGCTTCAATGTTTCATAATTTTTCATAACAGTTCAATATTTCATAAACAATGTACCTTAGGAAATAATAGCTATACATACATCTTACTGATACTATGGGCATCAACTTACTAACAGCATTTCATAGAGACCAAACAATTCATAATAAATGACAGAATTAGGAAATAAGTTATCCAGACTGAGTATCGTGTTCTTCCCCCTTCATCATTTTCAGGGACTCTGTCATTGGTATCAAGCTGAAAAGACCACAAAAATATTGTAGGACGGGATTAAAATTCAGAATGAGCATGACAAATTGGAGAAAGAGCCTGATGAAAAAATGGTGACAGATCAATAAGGACAAGGTTATACATAAGGAATAACTAACTGAACAAATACAGGCTAGAAGACAACTTGAGAGAGCGAGCTTTTGTACGAAAAACTGTGGCATATTTTAAATCAGAAACTCAACACAAGTCAACGGCATCAAACTTTACAAACGAGGCAAATACTAAACATGGGATTTCATCTGCTCACTTTGTTCAGCATTTATAAGGCCTTAGTTGGAGCAGTGAAGAAAGTATACTGCGGGGAGTCCTGGGGAGAGCAAGGAAGTTTACAGAGGTGACACACAGCAAATGACTGGAAGGACTGAGGTTGTTCGGTCTCAAGAAGAGCAAACTTCAGATGTTTAAATGCTTGTTACGAAAAGGAAAGGAATGACTTATTCTCTGTTCTGGGGAGGGTAGAAGCAATGGACTTCTTTATTTCAGCAAGGTCAATTTAGTTTAGACATCAGTAGACCGCTCTGACCTGAGAATGCAAGATACCATGACTACTTGCTACAAAGAAGGGGGAATCTTTGTCCCTCAAGGTTAGAGAAACATCACTCAAGCATGGTACAGGTTTCCCTGGCTTGGACTGGGCACTGGACTACATGACAACTCCAGGAATCTCCTGGGATGATTGTCAGTGACTTTGTAGCGTGACCACTGCTTAGGTGCTAACATAAAGGAAGCAATTTACAGCAAATGGTCACACTCTTCTGGCCCTGAAAAACTCAAGAATTACACAGTATATTCCTGACTGCATTTGAACCCAGGCACATGGCATTTTAGGGGAGACCAGAAGTATGATAGTGAGATGTTTCCTCCCGTATTTTGCCTGCAACAAACACAAACCCATCCCTGTGCCACATGGCTGTGCACGTCGTGCAGTGTCGGAGAATACCATCACACAACCATCAGGCAGAGAAGTCAAACAGGCTCCTTTGGACACTGCTGGGGTGTACAGCCAGAGGAGTTCAAGACACGATATGATGTGGTCACAGCTGGGAACACATCAAGCTGCCTTCCTGGGCTTGCGCCTGTGGACAGGCTAGGAGATACAGATGTAGTTTGTATGAAAGAAGCTTCTCCAGTAGGAGTAAATAGGAGGGATATAAGCATCTGTACTGAAACAATAAGTTGATGGCAGGTGTGTCAAATACTCCTGTTATTTAGTCAACAACAATCCAACTCAATATATTTGCTGTGCAGGAGGGAGAGGAAAGCTGGAAATAATAAAATGAACCCCGGAGGAGGGGAAAAAAGATCCTTTCTAATGGTTTTTGTGACTCATATTTTTAAGCATTTATTCACATTGACTTTTTAAAGGAGAGAAATACACCTAATTTGCACTTTGGGATAAGTTGAAGGTGTCCATGCAATTTCATGGATGGCAGAACACCAATTTTGCTTAAATGATAGAGTCCCACCACATGTCTCTTATTTAAATGACCTGAAAATAAGAGATATGAAGGCATAAGAAGGAACAGAAAATGAACCTAAATATATAAAACTAGTGCATTTAGAGATACTTCCCAGTGTATGTTTCACTGTGAACACCAAGCCCACTCTCGGAGGTTGTTATCCACCACATTAGCCCTCTTCAGACCGGTCACCCTCATCACAAGCAATGCAGAG
Organism: Chionis minor; assembly: GCA_013398295.1. Taxonomy (NCBI): domain Eukaryota; kingdom Metazoa; phylum Chordata; class Aves; order Charadriiformes; family Chionidae; genus Chionis; species Chionis minor. The sequence continues at coordinate 1,240,581 of VZSF01010416.1, forward strand.
TTCTGCTGGGTATATACAGAGTAGCCAGCCACTTAGGGTAAAAACCCTTACTCACTTTCAAAGTCAGGAGATGGAAATTTTGTTCAGAAAAAACACATCATAATTTGTTGGAAGAGCAATATAGTCCTTCTATGGGACCCACAGTACAACAAAAGCAGCAAAAGCTGGATACCATCCAGGATTTGAAATGTTGGCATTGCAAGTATTTTATTTCTGAGTCAGAACAAACAAATAAGCAAAAAAAAAAAAAAAACCCAAAATGTTGATGTGTCCTGAGGACAATAATACCAGATTTTGTTTTCAGAAATTGAAACATTTAGGTTTTATATCATCAAAAAGTGATTTCAAACTTAGCGTAACTCCATGTTTTGCCTCAACTTCATCAAGTCAACTTTTGTTTCATCTACTAGAACTCCTCTTCCCCCTATGCATTCCCTTTGTCTTTTATACAGTTTCACCCAGATGCCGGTACTTCCTGTCTTGCTTTTCCTTAGCCTTTCTCTTTCCTCAGAGGAACAGATGTTAGGAAGTTTTAATAAAATTTTCCCATCTATCTCTCTGAGTAACTACCACAAAAGCAACTGCCCATCTCAAGTGCCACAAAGTTTTCAAAATCAATGTTCTTGGCCTCGATTTTGCCTACTTACTGTCTCTTCCTAGCTTTTACTCTCACACTTCCATCAAAATAAAAAGCCGCACCTAGTCATTAGGTAACAACTGACTTCTGATTGAAGTTTCTTGGCACCAAAATCAAACTAGGATGTTTGACTCCTAACAACAGTACTCTGTGCTGCTGTAACCCAGGAGGTCAACTGTGTTCCTGGTCTTTTAGATCCCATGCACATCTGTCAATCAACTTCTTGCCTGTCCTTGATCCGAGCATGAAACTCTACCCACACACTGTGCGTGCAAATAACTTCTTAAAAATACTTTTCTAAGAAAGTACATCAGTACTAGTGCCCAGAAATAAATGATGGAGGAAGAAAATCTTTTAAAAATTCATAGCGAGTGAAGTTTAACCTCTTCTGTTTGAAGATTTAATCATCATCAAGTTCTCTGGCATTTTGTGTCTTTATTTATTACTCCCATGTAGGACCTGTTCCTGGTGTCCCCCAAGGCTCAGTATTGGGGTCGGCTCTGTTTAATATCTTTATCAATGATCTGGATGGGGGGATCGAATGCACCCTCAGTAAGTTTGCAGACAACAAATTGGGTGGGAGTGTCAACCTGCTTGAGGGTAGGAAGGCCCTACAGAGGGATCTGGACAAGGTCAATTGTATGAGGTTCAACAAGGCCAGTTGCCTACAGTGCCTAGTGCCAGGTCCTACACTTGGGTCACAACAATCCCACGAATGCTACAGGCTTGGGGAAGTGGCTGGAAAGCTGCCTTGTGGAGAAGGACCAGGGTGTGTTGGTCAACAGCTGGCTGAATATGAGCCAGCAGTGTGCCCAGGTGGCCAAGAAGGCCAATAGCATCCTGGCTTGTATCAGCAATGGTGTGGCCAACAGGACTAGGGCAGTGATTGTCCCCCTGTACTTGGCACTGGTGAGGCCCCACCTTGAATACTGTGTTCAGTTTCGGGCCCCTCACTACGAGAAAGACATTGAGGTGTTCGAGTGTGTCCAGAGAAGAGCAACGGAGCTGGTGAGGGGTCTGGAAAACAGGTCTTGCACAAGGAGCAGCTGAGGGAACTGGGGTTGTTCAGCGTGGAGAAAAGGAGGCGGAGGGGAGACCTTATGGCTCTCTACAGCTACCTGAAAGGAGGGAGTAGAGAGGTAGGGGTTGATCTCTTCTCCCAAGTAACAAGTGATAGGACAATAGGAAATGGCCTCAAGCTGCACCAGGGGAGGTTTAGATTGGAGATTAGGAAAAAATTCTTGACAGAAAGGGTTAACAAGCTTTGGAACAGGCTGCCCAGGGAAGTGGTTGAGTCACCAACTCTGGAGGTATTTAAAAGAGTGTAGATGTGGTGCTTAGGGACAGGTATTAGTGGTAACTTGTCAGTGTTTGGTTTACAGTTGGACTTGATCTTAAGGTCTTTTCCAACCTAAATGATTCTATGATTCTATGATTCTATTCCAGTTTCCACTGATCTCAGTGGGAGCTGGGTGGGTTATTAGATCTTAACTTCCATCGAGACAAAAGCAAATGTTCATCTAGCAGCAACTAAACCGGCAGAGCACATGTGTTATCCATAACATTTTCAATAGGTGACTAATTCCATCCATGCAGGAGATCATTCTGTGGGGTGGTTAAGTAGAATTCCATTTTCAGATTTGATCATTTCATACATGATACCTTTCTGAATGACAAGAAGACCAGATCTGTGCAAGCCTCTGACTCAGGACATGTAAGGCTCAGAAGATTGTGCCTCGCTCACAGACCAGGAGGCTGCAGTTAGCAGCTTTCAGATAAATAAGTCAGCGGTTCATTTTTTCCTGCACATTCTTTATTCACTGTATAAGTGTTTAATAAAAGCTGTATAGTAGCACTTTTATTTTGCCTAATTCTTTTTAATTTTCCTTCACTTTAATTAGCTGCATTTAATTCACACAAAATAAAGTATTAGGTTTGTGCTTTCCTTTGGGCCAAGTCATAGCACTTCCAGGAATCATTAAGGTACACATGGGTCCAGCAATGTAAACTTACTTGTAATATTACAAGGACTATTTAACAAGAGCAGTAGCTGTTGATTTCCTTTCCAGATTTGTCACAGTTCAAATGCTGAAAGTAAATACAATATTTCATTACAGACATATTATTCTGACATTTGTTCAAATAATGTGCTTTGTTTTGTATGACCTTAAGAAAAACAAGCGCCTTACTTCAGAGCAGACTACGTCCCTTTGACTTTTAAAGAGTGGCAGATTTCACCATGGTTCCGTACTGAGACATCCTTCCACAGTTCTACTGTAATTATTTTGCCTGGGTTTGGGGGTCTTTTTGAGACTTCTTACTTTATTATAACTATGTCATTTCTATAAGCTGAAAAACAGTCAATCTCTTCATATTGTAAGGAAAAGTATGTTAAGAAATGAAGGCCAGCGTGTTTCAAGTGTTCATTCCACTTATTGAAACTAATGAATGCATTCGCTAAAGCCACCCTAACAATGCCAGAAAGCATTTCTGCCGCACTGAAATACCTGTCCATTCCTGGAATGGATAATGTCTAAATTTTAGAAGACTTCTAAAAATGTAGATGGGTAATTCTGAGCAAACTAGGACAACAGAAACATTCTGTTAGACACTGCACAATGAGGACAAGAAGAAATGGCCTCAATTTGTGGCAAGGGAGCTTCAGAGTAGATATCAGAAGAAATTTCTTCAGAAAAAGGGTTATCAAGCATTGAAACAGGCTGCCCAGGGAAGGGGCAGAATTGCCATCCCTGGAGGTATTTAAAAGCCGCATAGGCGTGGTGCTGAGGGACGTGGGTTAGTGGTGGGTTTTGGCAGTGTTAGGTTGATGGTTGGACTCAATGATCTTAAATGTCCCTTCCAACCTAGGTGATTCTATGATTCTGTGAGCCTGAAAGTTGTTTCATCTTCACCTTCTCTAATTACTCTGAGGGGGAAAAAAATCTAGCATTGAATATTCACGTATAACTACGAAATGATATTCTGTGTGTATCAATCCCTATTTCTCTGCACTTTTTTCCCCAAATTTCTTGTTAAAAGGGTAGTATGGCTTGAATGTGCCCCTACTCCTGAGATACTTCAATTGTACTTCTTGCACAAAGCCACGATTTTGCAGTAATACTCCCTTTCCCCAAGTCAGCATGTCCTCTTTAAAACAAACCAAACGAAGCAGCCTACAACCCTAGTGAACCGCTTAGTCATATTGAAGCACTACAAACCCACCCAACAGTAACATCCATCACGTTATAAATATCCCATTCCCATTCTCTAGCAGATGGAGCACGGCACTTGCTTCACTAATCAGCAGAATATAATTCACCTAAACTCTCAAACCAGATACATTCTTGCAAGAGGAAATTACTCAAATTCACCTAGTGTTTTTCTGAAGAAACACAAACCGCAGAGGGAAGCGTATGCCTTTGCTGACAAAAGCTCAAAGGAAAATACTGAATATTAGTGAAAGACAATAAGGAGAAAGCCCCATATGTTGTGGGGGAAATGAAGAATAAGCTGTCGTGCTTACTGGCTTATCAAAATGTAGACTTAATTTAGTTCAGGAATTGAGGTATTTTCTGTATTTTAGTGTAAACAGCATACAGAAAGTACCATTAGGCAGATTTTTGAACTATTTAAGCATAAAACTTTTACTTCTAAAAAATGATGTTTACCAGGCATTAGAAATGGAGCTGTAGTTCACACTAAAATACTAATTTTTATTTTCTGGCTGTTCAAATACTGCTAGAATATGCAGCAAGCAAAGTTGGGGAGCAAGAAAGGGGAGTGAGGAAATGTAAATAAATTTTAAAAATCCAATCCATCAGTATTGTTGATTTGGAAACAAAATGAAAGGCTAAACCTTTCAAGGTTCAAACTCTGAAAACAGACTTTGAAATAAATAAATTAAAAAAAAATTTCATGTGGGAGCTTCTTTCCTGTTTCAACCCAATTTTCAACTTTTCAATGCCAGATTTTGGCGGAAAATTGCGGTAACAGGTTTTTTTCTTGCTTCCCTGGATTCTCACCTTTCTGTAGCAGGTCACATCAATAGGCGCTCTCAGATGTTCAAGAGAGTAAGTGAGCATCTTAGTTCCTCTCACCATGATTAGCATCTGGTGTTTTGAAATCTCATGACTTGGGCTTCATGACCCTAGAGCAGAGGGAAGTCATCTAATAGTGATAATTAAAGCAGAAGTTTCTACCCCGCTTTACAAGAAATGAGACAGATGGAGAACGCTGCTCCCTGCAGGTATTGTTCTATATCCTCTGGTCACCCCGTAGCTGGTGAGACAAATAAATTTCTAGTAAAAATCATGAACTGCAATAGCATCAAAAACTTCTGCAAGTAGCATATTCCTAGAAGCACAGAGATTGCTTTTGACCTTGAAAGGGAACTATCGAGAAAAAATTATATAAAATTCAGAAATCGGGAAAGAGCCTGATTTGATTAAGCATACATCTGAGTAACCAGAGACTTAAAATCAGCACTGTAATATGTATGTGTGCACAAAGGGCTCAGTGGAAGCCTGCAGCATGTGATACTTGGGAAGTGAAGGCAATTCCACCTCGAGGTGTGCTCAAGGCCAATTTACAGCACTGTGTAAAGGTCATATTTTATTTAACTGAAAATATGGTATGAGAAGAGTTACCTCGCCTTATCTGAGGAACTTCTGAGCCATGATTTATCTGCTTCTCCTCCAGTATTCAAATGAAAATGCCATTCTGCCTACTGGCTTATTATCTTACTGGGACTGGGAAATAAGACTGGTCTTCATATACAGCTTGTGTGCCTGTGCATGTACACTTTAACATGAATTTAAACCTTTTTGTAAAACTAACATGGAACTAACAGGCAGGATTTGCCTGTTTGACCAACAATTTCTGTAACAATGGAGGTATGTTATCCTGTTAATCTAGACTTGATACAAATAATTGAAAAAAAAACCACAAACCAAACCCAACCAAACATACCTAGCGCTTAAAAGAACCAATTATTCACAGACAGACAATCAGGCAAATTTGAACCATGGGAAACCTTTAAACTTTTGAAATGAGAGGGAGCTGAATCCTGCCTCAAGCAGACTGCAGCTAGCTGCCACCCTTGCAAACGCTGGTGGGATAAAGCGCCACCAGACTGGAAATGGCACTGAAAGAGCTGGAGGGTGAGACGCAAAGAGAGAGAAGGGACTTTACAAGGCTGAGGTGGGAAAGAAAGGTCACACTGGTGTTGGGGAAAGACCAGGAGAACATTTTAAAAAGTTATCTCTATGCATATGAGCCATAATGAGCTGGGTGTAAAGCTAAAGGGCCAAATTATGTATTTTGAAAGAGTTCTAAATGAAGGAACATATGCGTTAACATATTTCAAGTGATATGTTTTAAAAACATTATCAAGCTTTTATGCACATGTTGCATCGTTCAGCTCCTAAATTTTGCTGCAAGATCTGTGGGAAGAGATAGCCTGCTTGCTTTGATTCTCAGCCTTCATTTTGTGCACTGCCTGAACACATTCCCAAATGTGCTTGGAGAACAAAATTAACCCTTGATGGGCAACCACACCACACATTCACACGGTATCTGCTAGTTCAGGGAAACAAAGTCATCAATGACCTGTTACTTCACCACCAAGTAAATCAGCAATACTTGTACTGCAGTCAGTGAAACTGCATTAATGCAAGACCCAAACTGGGCTCAAAGATGGTTACATAAGTGACATTTTGCCTAACACCTATAGAGGCGAAATAAGAAATAACATACTTGTGCACAATAATGTTTTAAAATGTTTTATATCTATTTTTTGACCTCTTCGCATGCTCAGAAATAATACCCCAGAGATCCTGAAAGCACAACAGGTAGAAAATGTTGACCCAGTCCTGATGCACAGCCTATGTTTGTTCAGTGTCTCCTCAGCCAAACTACACACGTGCAGGAGGCATTCCCCTAAAAAAAAATAAATATCTCAAGCCGATCCTAAAGAACATTGACACACACAACTGGTATTCATATCGAGCATTTCAGCGTCAATTATGGAGATCAAGGGTTTTTTTGATGAAACAACTACAGGGGTTTGACAGGTATTTACTGTACAAGTCAAATAAAAGACATCTGAAAGCTGCAAGAGCACGAACGTGCAGTGACAGCAGGGCAGGACGCAGGAATTGGCAACAAAACTTCCCAATGATTACAAACCCAAAAATGATCATTAGGGATTTTAAGACAGAAATAACTGTACAACAAAGCCATGGTCTAGTCGGAATGCCAACCTTGCTTTGTCTTTAAATAGACATTTAAAACGGAAAGTCTAATTTACCTGAAGGTAGGTACCAGAAACCTGAAGCTTAGGTTTAGTGAATAGGTTCAAACAACAAAGTTGTGGTTACAGCAAGAGGCAATGGGTATTTTATGTTAGCAGTTGTCACAACACCACAAGATTTTTAGTGCTAGGGAAGAACGGTCTGACAGCTGAAAACGGGAAGAGAGGTGCCAACAAGGTTAAGCCATGGTTAATACAATGTAGAAAAGAACTCTAGCTCCTGTCCTAATAATTTCCTTGCTAGCATTGGTAGAATAGGGATCTTATTTGTCATCTCCATTTTGTCAAGATTTTTTTTTTTTTTTACGAGTAGGAAATTTAAGCTGGTATGTGTGTGAAAGTAAGAACTCATGAAAATAAACATGAAACAAACAGAACACCACACAGGTCTGATATACTGTGGTTTGATCCTGTGCAGCAGAAACTGCTAGAGCCTACAAGCAGGAGTAACACCGCTCACAGCCAGGTTTTCCCCCTGCTTTCTCTAAGCAGCGGTGACTGGCATTGCCAGGGACAGGACTTTTCCTCATCACATGACGAAAACATTCCCTCTTTGTGGGGGGACCCATTTCTACCACAGTCCCAAACAGGTCCGGAAAGTCTTTCTCATTGGGCTGCCAAGAAGGTGCAGACATGCTTACTAAATGTATATACATGTACACCAAAAAAGATTTACAGGGAATTTTTAGCAGCCAGCTCAAGACCTTGTGGTTCTTCGTCACACTCACGGCGGACTAGACAACAACTACCGCATTTCAGTTGCAATGATCTATCATTATTTATTGCTTCTGGGTGCCAGTATTCAGTCATCAGGAACAACACCTACAAGCTCCAGTTTAACACCTAGTTTATGAATCTCTTTGCTGCTGGATTGAGAGCACTCCTCTCGCATGCTTTCATCAACATCTAAATGCTACAATATCAGTCACTAAATTGCTATTCATTACTCACTTCCAGTGCCTTCCTCCCTAGAAAAGAGCATCCACCCACCTTAGAAGACATGATAAACTTTGCTCTTCATCATAAAACTCCAAAGGGTTTGTCAATCAGGTGCCTGAATAGTTCATAGCAGCTAAAATAACAACCATGACAGGATTACCTGTTGATCATCTACCCATTGATAGAATCTTTTCTTATAGTTATATATGCACTCTCTTTAGGAAGTAGCCAGTTTCAGTAAAACATCATTAATACAATTAATATATTTCATTACCTTTGTTCTGCTTCAGTTATTTTTCAGCAGAAAAACTGAAGAATTTCAATAGCTAAGGGAAGAAATAATGTCAACTTGAATACAGTATTTCTTCATTATGATTCCTGAATTTGATTTCCAGCACAGAAGCAGAATGTATTTGCCAGGATAATGGCAAAAAGGGAAACAATAGGAAGCCTTTGTTATTTTAAATAGTTAAGTTGTTACACAATATGATGGACTTCTTCTGTTGTACCTTAATGGATAGTAACACAATCAATAAATGGCTGTAACAATTTCGTTCTGCTTCACCTGCTGTAATTGAAAAATAACTCAAGCAGAACTTTAGAGTAGTTTGCGATGTATGTTTTTTCTTCTACTTCCCCCCCCCTTTTCTTTTTTTTTTTTTGATTAAGATAAAGATTACACTTTAGTGATTGGAGTAGGTGTAATTGTTATTATAAACACCTTTCAACAAGCTGTTCTACCCTGAGAACAATCCTGCAAGGCTACAATACAATGAATGAAATCAAAGAGAAAAAACATGGATCTGAGTGGCACGAACAAGAATGTCAGTGGTAGAGAGAGGAAATAGGAAGGAATGAGGTCCTGACATTCACTGCCTAAGACTGTTCAAGCTAGAACGGGCACCACTTCCTCTGTTAGAAGTTGTCTAACAGAAAACTATTGGACTAAAGTCCATCAGTTTTGCTTGTGAAAAAACTGAAGTCACTTCAGTAATTCCAGACAGATTATTTTTGATATATAAATGTATGGGGGAGAAACAATTTCAGTTGTATTTTTGTGCAGTTGCAGTATTAAGACACAAGTACTGCAATCATGTCCAATTAATTGTGCAGAAGAAGAGCTGCTGTAAGAGAATTCAAAGTGGTGATGCAGTAATCACAAAAAGAAACACTACAAGCTATGGAAATTTGGAATAGAAGTTACATTTAAAAGGAGATATGGAAACAATTAAAAAGCACTCAGAGAGTCCACTGCATATGCTTTAAGTACATAAGAAAGATTAAAAAAAAAAATTATCTTTTAAAAAAAGCATAACGTAACTTGGGACTACCAGCACATCAAAGTTGCAAAGTAGGAGCTCCTAACTCTCCTCCCTGGTACAGGAGATATGACAAAACATGTCTGAGAGCCATCTTGTCATGGGTTATGCTGGTTTGCGAATCCTGGTGAGAAGAGGCAAGAGGTTCCACTTACTCTTGTCATTAGTTGGTAGTGTGGATTTATATAAACATACATTATTGTTCTGTAGTTCATACTGAAGAAAATAAGGCTAAAGAAATATGCCCTGAGCTTGGAGCAGATGGGATGTGTGGTAGTTTTGCATTCCTACAGAATTTTTTTTCACCACCAGTCTGAGAAAGTTCTGCCCTCCAACAAATGAATTTTCCTGTTACTATGAAGAACAAGTTTTGTTTTGCGGAGGGACTGTTGCTATGGTCCCCTTGCCAGGTGAGGGACAGCCTTGTCAGGGAAATATTTGAATTTAATAGTTTCCAGGTATGACCCTACATTTGATGGCCGGAAGCTTTGTTCAGAAGACACAATAGCAGCAGTTGTTATATTTTTGTATTTCACGCAGCAGCCATCAATGGAGTTTGGTGTTCAATGGCAGAAAGATTTGCTGTATTGCGAACTAAATGCAACTAATGAGCAAGACTGAGCTGAAGTAGCCAACAAAAATACTTAAGTTATACAGTAATAAACTTTAATATTAAAATTTACAAAGTTGTCAGCTGCTAACTGATGTAGTTTATTCTTATAGTAAACTTTCAGATTTAAATTCCAAAGAAAACACAAATGTTTTCTGTCAAATTTGTCAAGCATCAATGCTGTTTTGTTTATACAGTTAGCATTTCTTTCAAACAAACATTTCAAAGCACCATTTTTTTCCCCTCCTATTTAAAGAATACTTGGGGAAAAATAATCCACTTAAAAAAACCCTTCCAACTTAAAGTCTTCTTTTTGGGCACTTCAGTCCACAGCAGCCTCATTTTCTGGGTTCCCTTACTGCTCACTTGCCTCTAATTAGAGCCAAGAGAATAGATCACAGCGAGTAACTTACTCAACAAATTTAGCTTCCTTTCTGCTCTCCAAATGTCTGCAAGCAGATTGCAATTTCCTCAAAATTGTTCATTATTCAAATTTACTGTATATATTTTTTCTCCCTCTGAGTATTTCTCTATGGATTGATCAAGAACAGTTTGCTTTAAGTATTCTGTATTCAAAATCCCAGCTGCCTTCAGTAGTTGTGATTAAATATAGAAGTCATGTGATATCATTCCTGCTTCTCAAATGCAAAAGCGTAACTCTTTTTCAGACCCCAATTTGGCAAAGAGCTTAAGCATGTGCCTAAAATTAAGCCTAAATGTTCTGCACCACAGAGATGAGACTATTTACCTCATTAAAGTTTAACACGCTTTTAAGCACTCTCTTGGATTCAAGCCAAACAGTATCTCCTCCCCCCAAACAGCACAAGGAATTTTACTCATTTACTTGGATTATTTGTTCCCCTAGCTCCAGTCTTTTACAAAATGTTTAATATATAGGGCACTGCTAAGTTCATGATTTACCTTCACTCTCCCAGCCACATATGCTCTCAGTTACAATGATCTTCCCAGTTTGGGAACTGTTTTAACTAAATACCGTTCTTAATTATATGACAGCGCTGAGAACACACTGTATTTAAGATTATTATACGCAAAAGTGCAGACCATACAAGAATCTAATACCCACCCGCTATTTCCAAGCAAATTCAGGTGGAACCATCAGAGGGCCCTACTGCTTAAATCCCACTGGCAGCAACCACTTGAAAAATCAGATGGAAATTATGTCTTATAACGGATAGCAGCAGGTCTCCACGAGGTTACAGGAGAGTCCATTTGATAAAGTTTAACACCTTCACGTCGTGGGAGTTCACACATTGCCTCCCATACATCTGCACCAAGAGATCAGTGTGTTCCTAGTGGCCTGAGGTGTGAAGCTTTCTCCTGTCCCATGGCAAAAACATTTTCAATTGCTTAATAGCAAGTAAGACCTACATAGAAGGAAAAAAAAACCAACAAAACCCAACCAAAACCACCAACTTTCCAAAAAGAGAACTAACAACTGTGGAGACAACTGTTTTATGACCATCTAGGTCATAGAATTGCCTGTCAGTGAAGAATTTTAGCACTGATTTACCAAGCTGTCCATTGGTGTGTTCAGGACGGTGCCCTGACAAACCTCCTAAGAGTTTTCTCTGAAACGCTTTAGCAAAATTTTACTAAAAGACTACAGGAACATTATATCAAGAGTATATCCAGATTGGGATGCATGAAAACATCTCGCACACAGACATCATTGTTCATATGAAATGAATATACAAGTCTGTGCTTACACGTGAGAGAAGCATTTGGGACTCATAGCAAGGTTGTAGCTCAGATGCGTTGCGTTCAACTTAAAGAAGAAATCCACAAGCAGCCCAGTGAACCCCAGAGGCTGCAGTCATCCTTACCTCCAAGACCAGGAGCGTGACACAGATGAGGAAACAGCAATTTGCAGAGGGCAGGTCTGCACCATGAGGAACTTTCCAAATCCTAGCCTAATTCTGGCAAAAAGAAATCAACCTTTTTATCCTAGATCCCCTACTGATCTAGTATTTTGTAGTTCAACCCATTCTGGCTGAAGAAACCTCTAAATGGAAATTTAGATTAAACCCAAAAGTTGTTAATCTAACAGCAGCTCTAGAGTAGTACATACACTTGGAACACCGAAAGGAAGACGTTGAAGTAGAGGCTAGTTGCAGATGAAGGAGATTTTCCTACTAAACTGATTTTTTCATGACTTGTGAGGGTGAAGGATCTCATAAGGCGGCAGACTAGCTGAATACTTTGAAGAGCTAGAGAGATTATATCTAAGCAATGCCTAAGTGGTCCAAACTATAATCATCAACGTGTTACGTGCCCAACACTGTGTGTATACATTTTTGGAAAATGTATATATTCTTGGAGCGGTTTTCTCATGGCTAGTGCACCCACGCTGTGTATGATATACGTTCTGATTTTTCATACTTTCATGTTGGTTTTATATATTTATTTACATACAAGATCGTGCGATGGCCAGTGTATACCTTGCCAAAAAAGCAGCTGATTTTGTCTGACTCAGGACAAGTTACACCCCCAAGAGGAATGCTGAGGGTGTATGCCAGATGTTGTATGGGAAAGAACTGATTATGTGTTTTGGAGTGGGCTGCACAGTCCACGGCAGGCAATTTCCCTCAAAAGTGCAAGGTTCCGCAAAGTAGAAGGCAACAGTGAAGCAAAGTGCAAAAACATCCCTGATGCTTTTCTCATACCTGCTGCTACAACTCAGACATGCCCATCATTCAACAAGTGTTATGTGTGGTCTTTCAGGTGCTGCCACTGTGAGCAGGAAGATCAGTGACCATAGGATTTACTTGGGGAGGAGATTGCAAAGTGACTCAAATCAAAACCTCACTAAAGGCACTTTATGCCGAATGACACAAAACCCCAACCCAAACCAAAACTTTAAGGACAGATAAACCTTGGAGTCATTCAGCTTTTGGTCTCGATGACAATGTTCAAACCCTGTTAACACGAGATGCTTCTTCATGGACCGGTGTGTCCAAGCTTATCGTATCCAGCACGAGTTACCTGGAGCTGGCATTTGACACTCCTGATGCTTGTATGAGTGATGCCTCGGGTCACTGTCTCAGACTCCGAGTGCAAATCAGCACTGATTTCCAAACAAATTCTTAAATAAACACATGCACAAACAGGACTTGCAAACTCATTTAAAAATAAATTAGTGCGTTCAGTGGATGACCAGGAGAGGGTGTCTTCATTGGCTTTCAGCAGTTCTGTGAGCTAAGAGGTACCCAGGCATTTAGCAAGTATCGCACTGCTGAAACAGAAATCCTCAGCTGGTGGTGGTTTTGAATCTGTCAGTAAGCAAACAGACAGCTTGAAGATAATCATTCAACAGGAAAAAAAGCCATTTTTAAATAAATATGAAAGAAAAATAGTACACGGACTTTAACAAAACTCAAATCTCGTAATGCCTCTGAAGATCTGGAAGCGCACAGTAATGCTGGGTGGAACTTAGCATTGCTCAAGGTGCCATCCCTGTAGTGTGACATGTAGATTCTGATCACACTGTCAATTCTAATTCAAGCATTTGCTATAGCCTGTATGTCTAGAACTCAAAAATATTTATATACCATCCATTTATGTCGCACCTTACATCCCACAGCATCCGAGAGCGCGAGCCAAACTGATACATCAACTACACATGGGGATCACTTCAACCACCACGGAAATGCAATGTTGGACTGTTGGACTGCTGGACTGCACATGGCAACCCTACGGACCTTTTTATGAGAGGAAATGGCACCAGGTGGCATGCACTGGAAACGTGTTGAGACTAGCCCAAAGGTAATTGCTGAGACTGAGATCTGGTGCTAGCACACCGGGAAAGTGGCTCACCACCACTGCTGCATCACCATTCTCCAGGCTGGTTTAATATTCTGCAGGTAGCTTGCAGATTTTTAGGACAGCATCCTAGTTTATCTCCCAGTACCTTTTCATTTTGAGCCTATAATTCCCACATATTTGAAAACGGTTTTAATAAAGCGTACACGTCACTTTAAAGTGGGAACTAATGATACAGCAGATTTTATCCCGTAGAATCCACAGTTTCTAAAATGCATTTTGGTGAAACCTTTGGCAGCTGGAGGTCAGACTGCTTTAGTTGTATATCAGAAAAGAAAGGACGGACTAATAAATTTATTCGCACTTGAAAAGGCCACAAAAAAAGAAGAAAATGCAAGTGTGAAGCAGTAAATTTTTTAATGCTTATCAGCTGCAGAAAGGTATCCAAATAATAGACTTCACAGGATAAATTTATGATTCTGCAAATGTTCCCTTCATTTAAATCAGCATCCCAGTGACTTGATATCTGCAAATCACCTGAAAATCCTGATGGGCTGAAATACTAAATGCCACAATGGACCATCTCATGTTCATTCTTCCTGGTAAACAGGGAGGAGGATCTATCATAATGACACTGAGGCCTTTTGAGGAGCCCAAGGTCTGGCAATTATGCATATGAGGCTGAGTGTTTAAGTCCAATAATGGGGCTTTAGTGATGGATGGATCATCCCTTCCTGTACTTCTAAGATGCTTGTGATAGCTGAATTGTCCCCAAGTGGCACCCATAAATTTTGGCCTTTCAGAAAAGCCCACATATTGTGTAGGTATCACCCAAAGCCCTCATTAGTTAGACTGTGACCTTTGCTGCGTGACTATCAGGCAAAAGCCTAGAAAAGGCCTGTGTTCGATTAGCACTGCAATTTGTTCATTATCTCCTGACAGGAATTTGCAAGTGTCAAAGACAATTCTGTTATGAAAAGGTCAAGATCTGAACGGTGGGGGGAGAGGGCGTCACTTTTAGAAATTCTCCCCCAGCAGTAGTAACCACCACCTGAATCGTCACCCACATCTTTCTGGGTACCAGGAGCAGGTAAATTGCAATTTCACATAATTCGTCTTCACAGGAGTTAAATCACTTCAGGATAAAAATGGGTTTTCTGCTTTTTTACTTAAAATTATGGAAATTGTTTCTGACAGCAAATTGCTCCTAATTAATTTACGGTCTCTGCTGGGAAAACGCACAGTACTGTTGATTTCTACCTTCTACAGACTTAATTATAAAAAAAGCAAAATTTTCCTAAACTATTAACTTCTGGGCTGCCAGAATTAAGAGTTATAGAACTGCAAGGGAGGCTGGCTCTGGCATGCAACCAGTCTGAGGTTACACAGCACACTCACAGATAAATGATCCCCTCCAGTATCACCCCAGTAATATAAGGAGGATTATCGCCATTTTAGAAGACTCGATTTTGTTTCATTTTGGACAAAAGTAAAGCTTCTACAATTGCAACGTTTGCTGTCATGCCACTAAGCTTCCCTATACCTCTGGCCTCGTTTCACTGTAGCCTTCGATGAACTGAGACCTACTGTGGATGATGGACATCCAACGCTGGTTTATCCTTAGTTCTCAGTTCTCCTGTCCCTCACCTAAGGCTGTGAAGCAGTTAGCAACACTATAAATACCTCTATGATGACAAGCTGTCATGCCACCAATACAGGAAGGTGAAAAAGTGACTGTCCTGAGAACTCCAGGTTCACCAAATTGTAGAACCCCCATGACAGAGCAAAGGGGACAAGATGGAAAAGAGGTAAAGCTATAGAGTCACAGTCAGATGAAATGTAGACTGCAGCAATAAAAATTTCATCAGCTGTACCACACAAGAGGGGTTGGGAGGAAGAGAATCATTATTACTTTGAGAAAAATGGCATCAGATCTTTAGGGTTGAGGACTGCAAAAACCAATACAAAGGAAAGCGATAAAAGGATTGCAAAATCTTTGTATTAAAATTAGGAGACTAAGAGGGAGAGATGAATGGTCAAGATCAGGACTAGGCTGCTAGTACTTAAGGGGAGAAAACAGAGAAGAAAAACTCCCTTTTGAGCTATGAACCATGTTTCCAGTGTAGCCCACCTGCACCTCCTAGACACAACAGAACAGCCTCAAACTGGTGGCTGCAGAGGTCTGAGAGGGACACTGAAATGTTTTCCAGTGTGCAAGGTTAAAATTCTCTCTTTTCTGATGTTGTCAACTTTGCCATCTAGTCTCCAGCTGAGCTTTGGTGCCAAATTTCCTCATGCCAACACCCACTGTTATCCATTCCCTCCCTGTTATTTTCTTGAGACACAGTCCATTCAATTACGCTCTATATTGCAATTCAAAACTTGTACTTATCTCTTTGGCAGCTGATGATAAAACCTTTGATAGTGCATACTGGCATTGGCAAAATGTCAAAAGACCTACTGTACAAGCACAGAAGATTTGACCCACTTTTGTAATACCACGAGGGTCAGAGTCTTACATTAAATCCAGTGGGAAAGTTTGGCATGAGCCCATTTGATCCATGATATTTAATTCTATGAGTCAGATTCACTCAGCTGCTATAATTTTCTAATCTGTCCCATCACTTGCTGCATGAGAGAAAGTAGCAGCAGATCGTAGAAGAATCTGGAAAATGTTGTTCTAATATTTTTTACATCACTCCTTTGCTGACAGCTATGACATTTAAGAGAAGAGAAAGATTGGTGAATGAGAATTCACAGCACTCTTGGTTACCATCAGGGAAACGGCAGCATCGGCACACAGGGGATGTGCATATTATGAAAGTACAAACAAATACACTCAATCTTGTTACACTTTAAACCTGAGACTACAGGAAAAGGGGCATTGTTGCCATGAGAGCAAACACTTCATATTCCCATAGACAAAAAAACCCCAGTAGAGTTTAAGAGCAAATTAAGGGCAAACAAAAAAACCCTGCAAGAATTTGCATAGTCATTAAAAAAACCAAAACAAAACAAATTCCTCCCCAAAACCTGCAAAAAACAAAATCAAAAACCCATCCCAAACCCAAGCAATAAAAGCCCAGAAAAAACAAGTTAAGGCTGTGGCTAAGAGAGAATTATACAGACATGTGATAAAGCAGGCCAAGCAACCTTGACTCTGTCCTTTTAGTAACAATTTGAAAAACGGTCAAAACAAAAAAAAGGCAAACCACTAGAACTCAGGATATGCAGGATTACTGTGACAAAAAATGCAAACTCCCATAAAATACGAATATAAAACTGCTCACCCAATAATCTCGTCTTTCCTTTGTTTCTTGTAAACAAACGCTATTCCAATTTGCTTGCCCTAAGGAGTGTTAATGATTTCATTTTGCAGTAGTAGTTTTTTTTAAAAATGTCAACCAGTGATCAATACTGCTTCCTACCCACAAAACTTTAAAACGTATACCTCAATTAGACTTGTAAATAAAAATTTATGACATTCATGAAGATATGTTTGATGTTCTTCGCTGTCTCAGGCAGCAGGCAAACACCACAATCAGAAGTCATCTCAGAAAATTATAACCTACGCTTGGAGTCAGCTGGGGCTCAAATATTACTTCAGGTTACTGCTACCATTAGAGAAAAAGCCTGAACTGAATGACAATAGCATATCGTACAGTGAGTTCTGCCAATTCAGCTTGAAAGGGAGCACTCCTGAGTTTGGTGTTTAAGAAAAAAGAAGATAAGAAGTTAATAATTACAAAATGCAACATATCATTTTGAAGGGACTTGAGGGAATTTCTTGATAAAGGGAAATTTACTGTTCCTGTGGATAAAATGCAGGATGAGCAAGTGATTCACTACAGATAATAATCTAAAAAGACGTCAAGGATAGCTAATGTGCTATCTGATCAGATACTCGGTTGTGCTGTCGGATCAGACCTCAAAACATGTCCCCTTCATCCCAAGGGTATTCCCCAGGGGGCATGCAGAATTATACTGGGAGTTTTGTACTGACAGGCTAAGGTAACGACATGGGCAGGAATAGTCAACAAAAGCCAACAGCAAGTAAAACTCTTGCCTGCTGCAATGCGTGTGATGTGGGACTGACCCGAAGGACATCTGGCAGCTTCAGCTGGTGCAGGACGTGGCTGCCTGCCATAGAGGATGAGTAAATGGACAAGAGCATATTGCACCTGCTCTTGGGCTCCTGCTGACTGCCCGTCTCGTTCCAGGTGCAAACTGAAGTGCTGGTTATTAACTATGAAGTCCTTGGTGATCTAGCAAGTCAACGACCTCAGGACGTCAGACACAAAGGCTTGATTTTCTTATGATCTTTGTATATGGTAAAACTATTTACCTAACTGAAGTATTCCTTGATCGCCCTCCCAAGTGCCCGGCATCCACAGCGGCAGCCTTCTGGCTTCCCGTTATTGGTGCTGAAGGTCCCTGGACACAGTGCTCCACCTAACGGTCCATCAGAACATGAACATCTTCCCCTTGGGTTTCATTAGATGAGGCATCTTGGGCTCTGGCTTTTCTATGACAGCAGGAATCTTTTTAGAAAAATCAAACAATTTTTCATCAAAACTCCAGTATGAGCAACAGTGTTACAGGTAAAGCAGACAGCGTTGAGTATGCACTATTTATTTAGAGTTAAGGTTTTGCCTTTCATTTAATGTTGTGACACTTGAATGCTTCTTTGATAGGTACCTTATAAATGTCTGCAACTATAAAAATGCAACGGGTAAGGTGTAGCAAAAATATTTAGAAAAAGGGGACTGGAAAGAGCAGAAACATACTTCTGTGGCAGTTTACTAGGCAGAGGTCCAGGGCAGAGGCCGTGACTCCCACAGCCTATTCCTCCGTCTGACACTGAATCGCATTGTACGAGTCATGTACCTCTGCCTGCTAATCATAAGAGATGACAAAACCCCAAATGATTCTTACATAAAGGCTGAGATTATAAAGTGACAAGTTACAAAGTATACTGCTAATATTAACTCCATTAACATTCGTGAATAACCAACTTTAACATGAAAAGATTTCCAACAACCCAAATCCCAAGTGTCAAAACAGCAAGTCATTTTACAAACTGAAGAGAACAACCATCAAGCCTTTCTTGTGCTCAAAAGAGGAATAACCATCAGGCTCACAGAATATTCCCCACTTTTTCAAATGCTCTCCCCATGCGAGGCTAGGGGACCTGCTAGCCAGTTGTATCTCCTTTACCACTGTTCTGGGGCTCTATATATGAATGTTTTAAGTCCTGAATTATAGTGGGGGCATAAGATTTCACTATTCTGTCCTACAGGTACAGTGACTAAAGCCAGAATTTCTCCTGGTTATTTAATTAAGATATCCTAAAGTCAAGTGTTAGGCTACCAAATTCACTAACTTGATCAAAGCCTTCCAAAGGTGAATCTTTATTATTTGTTAATAAAAGGAACACTTAACAATAATTAACATTGGAGAGAAATTATTGAAGCATATTGCTTGTTGCCAGCACAAATGCTGCAGGACAATGTCAGCTTGGCAGAGGTCAGTAATAACATTCCTACTTGAATTCGTCCTGACTATTTCGACAGATTAAGGAAAACTGCATCTTCTTTTTTTTTTGCCTGGAGTATGCATGCCTACAGTAACTCTTGAACCTGTTGAACAATTTCAAGCTATTAGACCAAGGGTAGTAGCCTGCAAAATAAGAAGATCCTTACTTTTTATGAAAACAGGCAGACCATTCAAGGATTCAAGGAGAGAGAGACTATTAAAATGTCTTCATCAGGGGAAGATTTGTAGTATGAGCTCACTACTTATTAAACATCAGAAAATCCATACGTGCAAGCAGGCATTATTAATCTTTCTGCTAACAGAGGCACTTATTCTAAAGGGGTACATGGTATTGCTGTGCTTCCAAGATGACAAACTCATTAAATGTCAAAGTAACTGTTTATACATCAGAAATGGAGCAGACACAGACACTAATAGGGCTTTTTGCGTGCATTAGGTAAGCTGCTTTCCCTCCAAACACGCATCCCACGCAACTGAATTCCTCAAGCGTGTTTGTGGGTCAGAAGACATTACATCTATAGGATGAAGAGCAAATCTTGGGGAAGCAAAGCAGAGCCAGGCAAAATGCAGAATCTCTGCCAGAAAGCTTTTTACACAGACCTCACATGCCTCTGCTGGAAAAGAGGCGAGAGCTTTGCATCTGGCCAGTGCAGCTGCCAAAGCCACCCCAAGAGTGAAAGAGAAAAACATAGAGGAGGAATGCCAAGGGCAGCACAAACATCTCCGCCAGCACGAGAACGTGATGCCAAGTGAAGAGTGCAATTGCATGCCTCCACCTTGAAAATGGCATGCCTGTTTAATAAAGTAAATTTGGATGAAGGAACAACTTGCCTGGGCACATTTTTTACACGTTTTTAGACTATGTAAAAAGAATAAGTGACCAAAACACTTGTGTCTGCACCTACAGCAAGCCCAGTGGTAGTGTGAAAGCTGCCAACGTAACTAAATGAAATCTGCATTGATGCCAACCACAATCCTCAACTGAGCAAAATATTGCAGAGCTTGGCAGCTGGGGTCTCTGATTGTCATTCAAACAGGTGGAGAGGAGTACAAATGAGACCTTAGTATCTGGTGATCCCAGAGCCAAAGAATCAATGGATTGAAATGATAGTAGTGCCAGAGATTGCAGAAAACAGTGAAAAGAAAATAATGGACAAGCGTGAAGCTAAACTAGGGCATGAACATCTAGGGTACACCAGAAAACCTTACATCTCTCAACAACTAAATGGTAAAATCATACTGTATTTCCTATTTGTATTTAGGTCATGGACTTTTTTAAGGCATAAATGCACATTAGTGTTAGAATAACCTCTGGAGCAGATGAAGCACATTAACTCTGCAATTCACTGAAGATACAACATCAATGTTTTCATGTATCCATTTGCAAAAATCCAGATTATTCTTTCCTTTGATCCCTGAAAACAGAAGCCTCAGATGCCTTTGAGAAAATATCCTCATCAATATCGAAATACTTACAGAGCAGTTTATTACAGGGAGGGAAAAAACTAAAACTGGAAAATGAAGCATTTGAACTGCAGCCTTCCAGTATTCCCTTTAAAACAAAGGAAAATGGGAGGTATGCAAGTCCACAGGGCATAGCAATAAATTAGACAACTTGGTGGAAGGGTAGTGGAAGGTGTCCCTGACCACATCAGGGGGATGGAACTGGATGATCTTTAAGGTCCCTTCCAACTCTAACTATTCTATTTTATGACTCTGTGAACTTTTACCTTTGGGTCTGCCATTACATCACAGCCCAAGTTGGTGGTGAATGAAAGTCATGTCCATCTGCGGACTGTTTGCTGGCAGACTGGATTAGCAAATGCATTTGTGGCACCAGTCCCATTCCCGGCTGTCACAACTGACACTCATTAACACCCTTGCTGACAGCCCTGGGGGGAAAGGCCAGGGGCTGAATGGGCATAAAGACTGGATTGCCCTCTTCTCCTTTAGCTTTTCTCCTTCAGGGGAAGAGTTGGGGCACGCTGGGACACAGCTTGGACTGCCAGGGACTCATTGTGTCTCTCCCGGGCAGGAACGCACCCAAGGCCACTGCTGGAAATTTGTGGTCTACCTGGCTCTTTGCAAATTCATTCACAAATAAGAAAAGAAATAGACAGCACAATTTACAAATAGAGCCTAGAGAAGACGTCACAAAGCTAACAATAATTGTTTGTCAGCATTCAGCATGCTCTCCATTAAAATTCAAAAAATAACCCAGACCTCAAAAGGCTTATGGATATGAAGTACGGTTTATGTAATGTTATTTCTACTTCTTATGCACAGGAGCATCTTTCTTCTAACACCGTTCTGGAAGTGTTAGGTTACCCTGTCAAATTTTTCAAGTCTGCCACTGAGAAGAAAAGACCAATGCTGTGATGAAACTGAAGAAATGTTCCCAGACATTTTTAATGTACCAGCTTTTTCAGAAGGTAGTGACTTTGGTGTGTCATTGAATAAGGTCTTCACACTCTTAAAGCTGCTATCTAGTGTGTAAAAGACTAGAGCCCTTATACAAATGAAGAGTAACCCTGGAAGGTGGATCATGTTTATACTAACTAGAAAATGCCTGCTACCAAGTGAGAAGTCATACAAACAAATCTGCTAAATGGAGTAGCATTTCTGGAGTAAATCAGTCTCTCATTTGGCTTTACTTCAGACTTCTATCAAATAGATTCTGTCCTTACAGACCATTTAAGGAATGGAAACTAAACTGATGAATGAATCGCAAAGCATAGAAAACCCTTTTTCATTGTATTCAATCCACTCCGTGACCAAGTTTTTTTACTGTTTCCCCCATTGCAGCCAAGTTAAAAAAATATCTTCATTTTTCAGTAAGAAGTCATAGAAGTTCAAGGGGAGAAGAGAAAAAAGTGCTTCATAAAAGGGAAACCTCTAAAAGTAATTCGTAGAGAAAAAACCCCAAAAGATCCATAAAAGATAGTATCAGTGATACTTACCAAATCCTTCTTGAAGTGAGATCAATTGATTACTGAGAGTTCCTCAAAAACAAAGCAATATCATTAGAGGAACAGACTGGCAACCAGCTAACCTACTGCCTCATTTCCAGCACCAATCAATGTCAATCGGTTCCTGAGGAGAAAAATGCATTTGGCAGTAGAGTACCACAGTGTGCCGGGATACCCTGTGTATCAAGCCCTGGTGCGTGAAATGTCACAATACTTCATAGCTTTCCTCCTAGGCTGTAAAAAATAGAGCATCTAGAAGTGCAATGTTAATTCAAATCAGAAAACTAAAAAAAAGGACTTAGAATTTAGTTTTGCCACTTTTAAGAGGGGAGACTGTTTCTTCAAGAATCCACCTGCAAAAGGCTATTACCACACACGAAAATCAAGGTAAGTAGGTACTGCAGAATACTTACTTACACACCTAACATATCTCATGGCAGGCTGAAGCCTTCAATGTTGCACGCAACTTTCAGGGCTTGCAGCCAAGTTGCAGGGTGGCAATATGTGCATTCTTGGAAGGCTAGTGAGAGTGTAATCCTGACGTCCTCGGTCCTTTCTGATTATTAATCGTATTTTAAAAATGGTAAAATATACCTTAAGGTGAACAAATCCAGGACATGAGCACATACTTAATTTATGGATATATTAATAACATTTCTGAATGGTTTCATATGTGAAGCTCAAAACCATTTTGTTTATCAAGTGCAGAAGTACAGCCTTCCAGTGACAGAGATAATAGCCACTAAATATCTTTCAAAACACAAACCGGCAGATACTTAGTTGCTTGTCTTTCCACATGATGCATTACAATAACAGCTGTTATTTTATGTTGTTAACAGTGATTTTTCTCTCACTAAATTAAACAATACTAAAACCAATTCAATTTGAGAGCATTTTGGTGGTGCCCTGAGTTAAAAAGGAATTTGGGAGAAACATATTTGACAAGCAGTAAGAGATGTTTCCTTTTTCCATATGACATCTTAAGCATTTTTAAGTTTTGAAGCCAGTTTGCTGATTATCTGCCCTTCTCATGCTTTGGTTCACATCACAGAGTAATCCTGGAGCACACAAAATGGATTTCCCTTGGATGAACTTAACTTAGAAGACATGCTCCAGCCACCACCAAGCATTCAAGTCACGGGAGCAGACTAGGGCTGGTCCAACACAGAAACCTCAGAAATGTATAGATTAGGCATGATGTTTTCAGAGCCAACTGTTCTGCTCCAAAAATCCACTTCTGTCAGTCCATACAATTTGCTAATCTAAACAGAGCCTGAGCAACATGATTTGGGATTAGATCCAAGTATTTCTCTCGATTTGCTTCACTCCAGAGCCTCTTTGCAGGGTCAAAGTAAATGTTTTCAGGTATTTTAGGTGTATGGGGCAAAGAGGAACAAACATTTTGGTACTTTTCACTTCTTGTTGAAGTGACAGAATTAGTGGTTAATGGGAAACAAATACTGCAGGTTGTTTTGATTCCTGTCAAGGCTGTTATTACACTGCTTACATATGAAAAAACATTTTCTTTTTAGAAAAAAGTTTCCAAAATAACATGTTTGCTGCTTCACATTGCTGTTGTCAAATAGTCCAGAATATCTCTATGTCATCCATGTCACATTCCAGAGCATGGCAGGGGATGGATCAAAACTATCTGGGTTTCTGAGCTTAGACAAAACACGGATCCACACAGTGAATTCTGTCGTTCTTTTGGGACATCCTGAATCTTTGAATGCCAGTTATGCTTCATAATAACTCCAAGGAGGAGTAAAAGCAGGAGCTTTTATTTATCACATTTGCAACAGAAAAGGGGTGTATGTGTAACTTTTAAAATTAATCTCTCGGGCATGGTGACATTCACTACCTTGCTTTAATTGTTTTGAATCTGAAAGTTAAATTCTATTACCACCAACACAACTTGAATATGAACTCCTAAGAAACACTCCTATTTGTCAAGTTGGCTGAGCGAGGAGAGCGCTATCCTTAGAGGGATTCCAAATCAATCCTACTCCAGGAGGTAACTGCCACTACTAATAAGGATTTTGTTTGCAATTTGCTGTATGTTTCTTCAGGATGTCACTTTTCTCATCAAGCAAGCCTGCAGGCGCTCACTCAACTCCAAACAATATAAAGCCATTAAATTCTTTTGCCTTGTTAAGGGGAAACACAAACTTCCAACCACCCAAATAAAAAGGGCCTGTAAAGCAGCAAAGCAACGTTCAACTTCACGCAAGCTATTTTTCTTCCATGTTATTAGTTTAGCAATGTGAGCTCCCCACTTCTAGTTTGATCTTTAACTTCGGTGAGATGCTGTCAAGAGTTCCACATCTGAAAGCAGAGCAATGTGGTTTTGTTTCAGAAGTGTGCCTGCTCTGTCCTCTCCTTACTCTGCAGGCTTTCAATAGCTTTTTTCTTTTCTGGGACATTGCAATGTAGCCCAAAGATTTCCAGCTGTCGCTCATCACATTGGACACTTTGTTCAAAGTGGAAGAGGAAGGCGGTGCAACAGAAATGTTATTTTTGGTAGACTGCTCAACGCTATGCCCAGTCCAGCCATTTTTTGGTTTTCTATGCATCTTCTCATTTTTCCATATGGTATTATTAACTTTGCACTACTTCAGTAGACAAATTATTATGCTTTACTCCCATGCTGCTCTCTTTGTTTATGTCTTCCTTGCTTAACATAGCATGAGATATTTTTACTAGTTTACATGGTGTAATTGGTCACCTAAAAGTCAGGAAAAAATACATTGGGTATTTGAGAGCTTACTTCTGAGCTCTGCCCTTGTGCTGAAACTACAGTAAAACCTCACATATTCTGTTAAACTCTGGCTGTTACCATAGAATCATCGGATGCTTTAGGTTGGAAGGGACCTTAAAGATCATCTAGTTCCAACCCCCTGCCATGGGCAGGGACACCTCCCACCAGACCAGGTTGCTCAAAGCATCATCCAACCTGGCCTTGAACACTTCCAGGGATGGGGCATCCACAGCTTCCCTGGGCAACCTGTTCCAGTGCCTCACCACCCTCAGAGTGAAAAATGTCTTCCTGAGATCTGATCTATATCTACTCTCTTCCATTTTGACCCTCTCCAGCTTTCTTGTGGGCCCCCTTCAGATACTGGAAGGCTGCTATAAGGTCTCCCCAGAGCCTTCTCTTCTCCAGGCTGAACAACCCAACTCTCTCTCACTTCTCCTTGGTAGCTTTTCTAACTGTCCTGGCCCCTGCTAGCGTAATCTTTCACTTCGATCACACCCTGGCGACACTCAGATACATTTATCTCCTTTGACTAAAGGGCAGAAATCTCTCTCTGATACACTGCCCATTTCAACAGTGTCTGAGCATTATATAGAGGTTCAGAGCAAAACAAAGCTGTAAATTATTTACCTACTGGAGTCTAAACTCGGGCAAGCAATGATTTCATCCCTCCACACTAAGCAAGTTTGTATAATTTCAGCCAGCTTTGGAGAACACCAGTCCAGCTCATGCACCTTCCAATGTAGTTAATATTACTGTACCTACTATGCTTTAAGGTCCATATCATACTGTACAAAAGACCTTCGCTTGTTGCCATGGGATTCTGATCCTGATCATGAGATACGCAAAATATCTTTTGTCACTTCTTTGCTGTTCTTGTCAGTAAATTGATCTCTTCTTTTGCATGTACACAGGGATGTAACTTCCATTAAAGCCTTCGAGTGTAGTGCTCTCATCTATGAAGACATGAGTGTGTACATGCACGAAAGGCTGCTATACAAAAGGTAAATCATGTATGAGTAAAAATCTAATTTGGATCAGTTGTCTGTATTAAAAAACAATCACACACATTCTATCAGTGGACTCAGAGACTATACCTGCCTTCAAATGCTTATCACATCATCTTCCTGTCTCACTTGTGATGAGCTAAACAGAATTTAAAGTCTTACATTTTAAAATGTTTTTTCAACCGCCCAATATGTCAATGCCTTTTCTTTCTCAAGTGGATACTAGAAGAGCACATGTTGAGGTATAAAATATTTTGAGCTATTGTTTTGACATTCTGATCCATTCTACTTCCCTGTGTATAGTCTATATATTCAGAAAAAAAAACCCTAAAAATTAGTTTGGTGTATAACTTCCAAGCTACATCCAGTTTAATTGCTTGACAAACACAATCCCAAATTCTTTCAGTCAATGCTGCTCCATTAAGCAGGCTTCATCTGCATTCCTGGCTTTAAGAAGCAGAAATCTGGTTTTTGCTGTATTGAACTGCGTACTGTGTGAATGGATCCAGCCCATCAAGAGATGAAGGTTGCACTGTATGACTAACCTCCCTACATCTTTCCCACTCAACAGTGATGTTTTAATCACCGACAAATCATCATTAGAAATAGCACTGGGCCCACTACCGTGAAAAGAAACCCATTAAAAAGAGCCCTATTCAAGTGAGATTCCCCCATGATGAGTGATTTGTGAGCTGTGTCAGTTGACTGATCTTTAACCTATTTAATACGTTCTATATTTTTTAAAAGTTGTACGGTACTAAATCAAACGCCTTAAAAAGATTATACAGCTAACTTTATCAACTAAATTTATAACATACTCAAAGGCTGAGATGAATTGTTTGACATGCTCCTTCTCATGAAACGCTGACTGTCTTTCATTAGTGTTTAACTTTTGCTAACTAAACCTCTGTCAGTCTTCTAATTAGTTTCCTGGGGGTTGTTGTCAAAATACCAGTCTGCGCTAACCTGAGTCACGCTAGTTGCCTTTTTAAGTATTTGCACAATAAAATGGCATCCCCCCCAAGTTCCAAGGTACATTCCTTAGCAATGGCATTGGGTCTGAGGTGATCCCAGCTCCTCTAGGACTCCTCTACAGCAAATGTCTGTCTCAGTCTGCTGATTTAAGAGTGTTTAGCCCCAACAGAGAATTAGAACAACATCCTTTTCAGTTACTA
This sequence comes from Chionis minor, assembly GCA_013398295.1. NCBI lineage: Eukaryota > Metazoa > Chordata > Aves > Charadriiformes > Chionidae > Chionis > Chionis minor. The sequence goes on from VZSF01010416.1 coordinate 1,267,638, forward strand.
CTGGACTTGAAAGCATTTCATCCCAAGGCGACAGAAACCAAAAGAAATTCTTACTGAATGCATCCGCATTTTCTGCATCATCATTACAAAATAAAACCTGTGGAGTTTTAGTCTATTTAGAATAAAAGAGATCCAAGCAATCAGACTAGACTAGAACTTTTAGTTTTGCCCACGTGTATTTTTCCTTCATGTCTTTTGTTTCTTTTTTTTTTTTAAAAAAACTTCTTTTTTCCCCTTCTTCTGTTTATACTTGATAGTTATTTATGTCCCCTATTCCCATTAGGGATAAATATTTGAATTTTCCTTTTTAATGCTCACTGCACTGTATCACTGAACCAGAACAGATTTTTAGCTGAAGTTGTTTTCTTTCATGTCAAGGCATGTGGGTTTGGAGATATACAATTAATACATTTTCTTTAAAGAAAAAAAGAAAAAAAGCCCATTTTCTGTTCAAATATTTTCTAAGAAATTTCTACAGCTGTGGGAATTTAGTACTTCTCAAGCAAACCATAGTACAGGTCACAATCGTCTTCTCTTCACCCTCAATGAATATAAACTTGTTACGATCCCTGGGCCAGTATGAACTTGTATTTATTGCTGTATTTATCCTTCATCATGTGGTTAAAAATACAGTTATGCAGCAGGGGCTGCGACATTTTTTAACTATGAAAAACCCCCATGAACTTTAGAAACTCAGTTCAAGCTCCATTTAGACTAGTGGCAGATCCTACAGAAAAATCACATTTCTACTTGATTTCTTTTCCGATGGAAGTCATTTTACTGATCATCCTCCTTGTCTTTCACAGTACTTTTGCTAGATCTGCCACCTATTTTGAGAGTTGTGTACTGTTACATCTAATTTTTCCTTTAATTTTCTTAATATTTTCAAATACTCTGTTGGCATTTTGGACTGCTTCTGTGCCCTGAGCAGATATTTGCAATGACTCCAAGATGTCACTCCTGAGAGGTAAAAGCTGGGTCAATACTACTGTGTAGAAAAGTGTGGCAGTGCATCCATTTATCTTAAGAAGCTTTTAGCTTCTATATAATGAAATATAATCCTGGGAGCAGTGACTTGCTTTCTGGATTTCATCATCCAAGGTAAGTCCATCACAAATGAACATCACTCTTGCCAGCCACTTTTTAAGGAAATCAGGAGCATGCAAGTATTCTGGCTCTGGATCCCAAATGGACCATCTGCCTGAGCTCCCTGCCCAAGTCTTGGAGAGAACAAAAGTTCAATTGTGTACGTGTTGTCTGTGTTTCTTAGCAATGTCACAACAGCACAGGGCAGTTTGAGTTACAATAAAAGAAATCAGGCCATATTATTTTCAGTATTACAAACATATCTCTAATTTAACTATAGCATTTGCCCGTGCATCTGAACTGGGCTGCATGTCTGTGCTCCAGTGAAGGAACTTTTTGAAGGCAGTATCAGCATAGACGCAGTATTTCTTTCCAGAGCTGATCATCTATGAACAATGGATACAGATAAAAATACAGAAGAAAATGTTCTGTTTTCACCAGCCATTGATCTGTGAACCACTAAGCTGCATCAGGCAACACAATATCATTTAAAGTTTCAGGAACACACTGCAGTTTTCCAAAGTCATTGAGCTGTTTGCTGGATAAGGTTTGAAGCTAGACTGATGAGCTCTGCAATCTAGTGCCCGGTTTTTCCACTGTTTGTATAGATAAGTCCATATAGATACTGTTCATATAAACAAAAGCTCTTTTTTGCATTTAAGTTGGCAAATAAAGAAAGAACTAAATACACAAATATATACAATTTTAATCCAAAGTGTCTCCTTTGCTGTTGAAAATGATAATAAATTCCACAATAAATAAGAGATAAAAACATGTAAATATTTGAACAAAAATATAATTAAAATAAATGAGAGAAGCTCTTGTTTTCACAGCTGGTCATTGGTGCTTATTGCCAGCCTCACATTTCATCTTCAGGACTCAGTTGATAAAGGTAGCCAGGACATAGTTTCTGTCAATAAGCCATTCATTTGTGTAAAGATACATGTGTATGTATCTTCACCCCCATATGCTCTTCTCCCCCAAAATAGCAAATTTGGTCAGCATATTTTGCAAGACATGCTAGTGCTGCAGCTTCCCTGATCTTCATATAAGGGATTTGCTTCACTTGGGATATGTGCAAATGCTTTTTACTACCTGTTGGATTTTATTTTTTTAATATCACCTGCTGTTGTTTTTCTAACTCCTCATTTTCAAATGCAACTTAGAAACATTTAACCTGCCACCAACTTCCCACTAAGTCCACTCACCAGCAACAATAACTCCAGTAGAATGGAAGTTACAGGAATGATGCTCCACGACTACCGATTTAATTATAAAAGCCATCTTAGTAGACTCATGCAATGTATCAAGCACCAAGTGGACAGAAGCCGGGAGGCTCCTCCACTCCAGCTCCTGGTATATCTCAGCCTTGGTGTTGAGAAACTGTCTTCTCCTGCGATAAGAGGCTAATTTATCATCTATATAATGATGCATCTTTCTTGTTTCATCCAGCTGCCTTCCTTGGAAGAAATGGACAGCTAAAGAGATTTAAATAGATTATATCCTAATTAATAATTAACATTTAAAGCAGATATACAAAATGGCTTATAGCCAAATGGGAAATAAAACCTTTTTTTTAAAGCTACAATTAATTTCTTCTAGAGATGAAATTATAAGAAGTACAAAAAATAAATTTAGATACATTTATCTGCACATTGGAATAAAAGAATTATGACCTGAAAAATTATGGAAAGGTTCCTGACATCTGGTCCTCCTTGATAATAAATATTCTTCCACAGTACTCAAGCAAAATGCTGAGTAGCAAATACCCAATAAAGCTCTGTCTCCTACCTCAAGAAGTTTGCTTTTCCTCCCTCTGCTCCTATTTATTTTCTCCTTCTTGTCTAAAAGGTAAAGCAAATGTATGAAATGAAGCCAGTGTAGAAAAATAATCACAGTATTCAGTGGGGAAATCCTTATATCTCTGCTTATTCTTAAAGTCTGAAAACAAGTGAGATTCAACACCAATGAGCTCACTAGACCCTGTTACATCAAGTATTGCAGGACCAGTTTGCTGCCTTTTTTAAACGCCAGGCTTGTAGGCTATGAATATAGAAAAGGATATTCCTTGGTATTTGAAGACAAGCCTGAAAACATGTATTAATTTAAACCAACAACAACAAAAATTAAATAAAGCATCATTTCCTCATAACTCCAGCACTGCATTTCAGTACTACCAAGTTCAGTCCTTACATTTGGATTTAGTCAATGCCTTTCTATCCAAAGACCATTTCCTCTTCCCTCAAAACCATGGCTGCTTTAATGCCAAGGCCCAGCATACATTTCAGTATTGACAGGAGGAGCACAAGCCAAGGAGCCACGGCCAGACCTGCTACCTACCACGGCTGATGTCACTCCTTCTACCTCAGATCTCCACAGATGATGTTTCCCTCTCTCTTGCATATTTCTGAAGCATAGAATCATAGAATCGCTTGGGTTGGAAGAGACCTTCAAGATCATCGAGTCCAGCAGCAGGAATAGATGGTGTCCTGCCTCTCGACATGAAGTATTTTGGGTGGAAAAAATGCGGCAGATTCAGTCAGAGCCTCCTTCTGGTCGGTGCAACAACAGAAATAACCAGCGCGTGAATCGGCTTGTACCCTGAGCACCTGAGATGCTCCTGACAAGACCTAGCCAGCTCAATGTGGTCATTGCTCCAAGCCTCTCCTTCCTCCAGTGTCCCCTCCCTTCAGCATCACCCTAAAAGTCCCATCACCAACGCTGCTCACTGGCTTGCATGACCTTCTCCTCCCTCTCCAATGTTGCCTTGTCTACTCAAGTTGGAAGATTTGCAGGCATGGGTGACAAACAGGTCTTTTTCAGATGGAGACTGTACCTAGCAAACTGGAGGATTTACCTGCTGATTGATCCTTTGGTACCACTGTAATAAGCAGGATAATTTTAAATTGTTATCTTGTGCCGAAATGTAAAGGCCAAACGGGCCAAGATGCTTCAGATGGAAGCTGACGGCAATATCTTTGAGCAAGTCTGCATGGTAAAAGACAGGAAAGAGGCCTTATTTTTAAAGCTGTGCTTGGAAAACATCGCTTGCAGGAAGTGAATAATAAATATACTGCACGCCATAGTAATGTCCATGGGGGGAGGTAAGGGATTGCTATAAAACATAGTATTCTAACTACTACAGATGTTGCTGCTAGAATTTACAGCTTTCTCTGCGTGCTTATCTCTCCTCACCAGTTTCTGCACATTGAATCACATTCAAACATGGGCCATTTTAAGCCATCTTTTTATTATTTTAACCTTTTTTTTTTTTAAAGCTACAATTAATTTCTTCTGTGCTCTTCTGTAATGTTAAATAGATTCAAGACCTGTATTTACAAACCACATGCAATCCTATTTTGGCACATGTAAATTACATGCAAATACATTCTAAATTGGTTTGTTTATCACTCCAGAATTCTAATCCAAAGGTTTTGTTTTTTTAAATTTAGTTTTCATTCTGACATGTTTACAAATGAGTTTGACTCTGGAAAATAACTTAATAAACTCAGGGTTAGCTCTGCAATTAGAGGAGGCATCTGGGAACCATAAAACCTGGAAAACAATATTTACATCTTTTGTACATCCAAGACTCCACACTTTTTTTCTCCCTTAAATCCATCATTTCAAAATATTGCAGTTATTTTTGTATGAGGACAAACAACAAGAACTCATTTTTATAACCAATGACCCCTCTCTCCAACGAGCAATTCATGGGGTAGCACTGGATAAAATGCACAAAGTAGAAGATTTCATTATAAAAAAAGAAAATGAAAAATAACTGAATTAACATTGATCATGACTTTTCAACAGCATTTCTTATTATTACGGCCAGGCAAAGTCTCCTGTGGGCAGTAAAGCTTTCCCATGTATTATTAGCCCTCTACAGAAAGCTATGAAAAGACACAAATCTGTTTTGTCAAAGGACAGAAGAGCATTTAGTTATAAGAGAAAGTATGGTCATAATCCATTGTGGGGTTAAAGGTGAAGAAAACAGAACTATAACACAAAGCCTTAAGAGAGTAATACTCCTGCAGTTAATTCCTGAACACCGCAGTAGAGCCGCCTGGTTTGTGGGGAGAATACATTCTCAGGGCAACCTGACATCTATACAGTTTATATTTATTAGTAGCAGCGTTATTATATAGCATCTCTATTTGAGCGAGGTACAAAGAGACATGGCACTGTGGCTCCTGCTTTGGGAGGCATTTGTTGAGATGCCACGAGCGTCCACGCAGCCGGTGTGAAAGCCAGCACTACGGCAGAGGTGACCACCTGCCTGGGATGGGAACATCTTGCTTGGCCATGCTGCCAGCAGTGGTCCAGCCCAGAGTCCAAACCAGCTGCTCCAGGTACTCAAACTAGACCATTTAGGAAATTTTTCTAGTACATAGAAAGCTATTTTAGTGCTTGAAGGACAAAATTCAAGCCCATCCACTGGAGCGATGGGGTTCAGTTCAGGATCACACGCTAACGCAGGGCGTGAAGTTACTCTTGGTGTCAGGTTTGTAAAATCAACAATTAGGGGTTTCTTCCAAGTAAGAGGCAACTTAAGTGCTCTGGATCAAATCCCAAAGCAGATTTTCAGCAGATCTAAGTGACAAGGTGAGGATTCCTTTTGCATCCAGCCACGGGCCCTACACCCTCACGGTCCCAGGGAGGAGCAGAAAGCACGTGGGTTCAGCACAGGGCACATCAGCAGCGTGGCAGAATTTAGCACCGCTCTGAGGCTGCCCAGAAAACCAGGTTCTCTACAGATAATTCTTCCTTCTGTCTGGTAGTCCCCAGAGTACAAGGACAAAAGATGCAGCCGTGTAACAGGGCAGAGAATATAATAAAAATATCAAGAATAATCTAATCCCCTGCTGTCTCCTAGGTATTTCAAACACACTTATTTTCATTTTGATTCATATGGCCCAACAAATACAACGTTATGGCTTCTGTTGCCCTCTCCAGGTCCCACCACAGACTTTATCCCATATTGCCTTGTGCTTCTTCCCTGCCTTGCTCCTCTGCCGGCTCTCTCTGTCCTGGCACTCACAGCATCTTCACGGTCCAGCGCAGCACCTTGTGCAGATACCACAGCTAGCTGCAACGTCAGAGGCAGACCATGGTGTTAAAACAGTATTTCACCTTCCTTTAACCTGCTTTTTAAGGACACTGCAGTGATACTACTGCCTAACAGTACTCACGTTATCTCATTTAGCAGCATCTCAGATAACTCCCTCCAACACTGCACCGAGCCGTGTGATGAACAAGTCACTTTTCCACCATGGGTTATCCTGCTCTTTCAGTCCCAATTCACAAAATCATCACACCTTCCCCATTCAAATCTCTCCTAAAAATTCCTTTGTGCCTTCAAGTTACAAGCTCAAAATAATAATAATAAAGGCTCTAGGTTATACTTTCTTGTGGGTTTCCCAGTGACCTTGGCTGACTGCTTTAACAGAAAAATGTTCTCCATACCAAAAAAATGAGCCCACTGGCAATTCTGAGGAACAAATGAGCTAAGGAAAAGTCCTTTGTGCAGTTCCAGCTCCCTTCTTCCTTGGTCCTATCTGCTGTAGTTGTGTAATCATCACTGTTTTGCCATTTTCTGTTACATCAAAGATTGGAGGAAAGGGGTAGGCAAAGAGGTACAGGAGTCTAGAAGGCAACAAAGACAGTAGCGGGCAGCTTCTCAAAAGTAAAATGCAGTTCTATTAAAATCATCTTTTATTTTTGACATTCTCTTTCCAGATTTCCTGCCGACTGCCCCTTGCTTTGTCTATTTAAGTCACTAGCTATTCAGGGGCAGCTGGGTGTCACACTGTGCATCCAGCACAATGACATCCTTGTGGACTGGGATACATGGGTGCTACTAAAATAGAAATGAAGCACAGTATGTGCCTGGCTAGGTTAAAAAAAAAAAAAAAAAAAAAAAANNAGAAAATAGTGCGCGGGCTAGGGTAAAAAAAAAAAAAAAAAAAAAAAAGTCACAAGAAAAGGTTCAGGTCCAGGTGCAATTCAGCAGCAGTGGAATGACAGCACCCTAAAGCCAGTTTAAAAAAAAAAAAAAAAAAAA